>ML120398.1:554167-679431 GCA_003788595.2 Choiromyces venosus 120613-1
TGTACCATGAGGCGTACAAACAAACTTGGAAACGCACGTGGCATTTCTTATAGAGCCCAGGGGTCTTCCTATATAAGAAGACCCCTCCTTCCCTCCTTCCCTCCTTCCCTCCTTCCCTCCTTCCCTCCTTCCCTCCTTCTCTCCCATCTCTCCATCAGAGAAACGCACTCGAGACGTTTCTTGTCTGAGTGATATAAAACCACCCCTCCTTCTCTTCTTCCCTCCTTCCCTCCTTCCCTTCTTCCCTCCTTCCCTCCTTCTCTCCCATCTCTCCATCAGAGAAACGCACTTGAGACATTTCTTGTCCGAGTGATATAAAACCACCCCTCCTTCTCTTCTTCCCTCCTTCCCTCCTTCCCTTCTTCCCTTCTTCCCTCCTTCCCTCCTTCCTTCTGTCTCTCCTTCCTTCTGTCCCTTCGTCTCTCCGTCTCGTAACTAGAGTCTCTGTCCCCCCCGGCCTACAAATCCTTTTTTCTTCTTTTTCCTTTTTTACTTTTCTTTTTTTCCAAAAAATATCTGACGTGGAATGGCGCCTCCGAGCTTGCAAAGACGCTCGGTAAGAAAGGCAAAGTAAGTACACTCCGTCTGATCTTTGACTATCTATAGTGAGCAATATTAACCTTCGTTTTTCTCTTAGACGTCCCGCTGTCTCTGTCCTTGTCGCCACTTCTGCCCGTCCAGTAGCACCACCCCAGGCCAGCCAAGTGAGGATGGGCAAGTAAGTACACTCCATCCGCCCATTGACTGTCTATAGTGAGTAATACTAACCTTTCTTTTTTACTTAGATGTCCCGCTGTCTCTTCTCGTCCTGCTACCTCAGACGTTGGCACACCTACCCCCCCCCCAGTCAGTGCTATTAGGTTGGGGAAGTAAGTACACTCCATCTGATCATTGACTGTCTATAGTGAGCAATACTAACCTTTCTTTTTTACTTAGACGTCCCGCTGTCTCTGCTTGTCCTGCTGCCTCGGACCTTGGTACGCCTACCCCTCCCCTGCTCAGCACTGTTAGGTTGGGGAAGTAAGTACGCTCCATCTAAGTATTCTCTAGTGATAATTATTAACATTTCTTTTACTCTTAGGCGCCCAGCTGTCGAGGCTCTCGATGGTCAACAGCGGAGTAGGAAACGGAGAGCCCTGCGTCGTGCGGTTACGAGTGGAGGGGAGGCGGTGAGAGCGTAAGAAAATATTCCCTTACCAATCATCTTCATACGTCCCCTGAGATCAAGCTAATGATCACCTTTTTCTTTTAGCAGCCATATGTCACAGAATGCGACGAAGAAGCAGCCGTTCGAGCCGGCCATCGAGGATTCTTTGTAAGTGAAAGCTAACCTAGACACATATATCAGAATCTTTTAAACTAACACTAATAGGGGCCGCTATGGCGACATAGCATACGCCAAAGGCTGGTGCGGGTTCTCGAACCCCTGCACTAGCATAGCAGCATATACTACGTAGTACGAGGAAGTCCGGGCCTACCTCAAGGCACGCTCCTTGGACAACCGCTCCATGACCGACTCCAAATTGGGGTCGGCGGTAATTTTTGCTCGCGCCCTTCCCCCCATCGCAGCCCAGATCAAGCTTGTTAGAGACAAGCACCGGGCCGATGACGTCGAGGAAGTCGACCGCCATCTAAGGCGATTGGTCTTGGACACGGCCAAGAATCTTCGGTGGTTGAATGGGCGTCGTCTGGCAGTGGCGAGGAAGGTTTGTGAGGTCGAGGGACCTCCGAGTAAGTGTTCCCCCCAATCCATGATGCACTATCTCGTACTAACACATTTTATCAGTGGCTCAATCCGATCGGGCCACTCCTTATTGCCCACGGGCAATAAGGATCCACATCGTTCGTCAGACGGGTGCCCCTGAAGTTGGGCATCTGTTCCTTGGCCACCCCTGGTGTGCCACTGACTCGGACCAGGGAATCGCCTGGGGGGTCATGGCATCACCGAGCATGAACAATCTGCTTGGGGTGGTCCGAGGCCAGCGTGTGGAGGGGCCCATCGGGTGCCCCCGATATCTCATCGGGGCGTCTGGTGAGGGTGCCACGTTACTTCGTCGGGTGCCCTCCAATCCTCTCCCACTTCGGGAACTCATCTTTCTGCGTGAAGATGAGGACATCTGGGTGTGGCTGCTTGTCAATGATGGCAACCATCCACTGGACCTCATGGTCCTGGAGCCGCACCTGGATGAGGGAGAGGACAACGACCAGACCCCCGAGCCTGCCAATGGCAGATATCCCTTCTTCGACCGCAAGGTCTGGGATAGCTGTGGGCAGGCTGGAGATATCGGGGGGGCCGTGCAAGAGGAGGATGAGGAGGAGGCAGATGGCGGGAAAGAGGAGGAGGAGGACGAGTTTCAGGCGGGGGAGGATGAGGAGGATGAGGAGGAGGAGGAGGAGGACGAGGAGGAGGACGAGGACGAGGTCGAGGAGGAGGAGAATGAGGAGGACGAGAATGAGGAGGATTCTGGCGATGGAGCCATTGTGATTGAGGACGTAAGTTTCTAACCCTAAACCCGTTTCAGCTAACATCAGGATACATACTCAGCTAATCATGAACATAGGACGAGGAATCAGATGAGGAACCGGACGGGGAACCAGGCCCGTCGAGACGTCCTCCTACCAGGCGCCGAGACGCCCCTTCCTCTGGTGACCCCAAGCCTTCCACCGGGCTGTCTAAGGAAGACAAGCTCCGAGCCATGCTCGAGCTTGTCCGGGACCAACCCTGGATGGTGGAGTTCATCACAACTCCCGGCCGGGCAGCCTACTTTGGTGGGCAAGATGGGGCCATGGATAGCTCCCCCCCCTCAGTTCTTCCAGCTCCGGCGACCCCCTCTGCGCCCCTGGCTTCTGTTGTGGCTGCCTCCAACCCCCTGAGTCCCGCCACCATTCTTCCGGCTCCGGCGACCCCCTCTGTGCCCCTGGCTTCTGTTGTGGCTGCCTCCAGCCCCCCGAGTCCCGTGACTGTTCCTCTGGCTCCCGCGTCCCCCCGTGCGCCCCGGTGTGGAACCAGAAACCGGAGGGCACGAAAATGATTCTTCGTTTTCTGTCGTAGCTTTTCCCATTTCTCTTTGGTAGCTTTTCCCCTTTTTCTTCTTTTCTTTTTGCTATATATTAGCTTGGCTTTGTTAGTTAGTCTTTCTTAGCTAGTAGTTAGCTAGTAATAAAAAAGCCATTTGACACACTTGCTTGGGCATCTCCTTGCTAGCCCTTCCGATCTCCAGTGCCCAGTATGTGATAATAGTGATAGCACCAAGCCCCCTTACTTTGGTACCTGGAGTTTTCTTGATTGGGTGCGTCCCGCATTGTCTGTCGTTAACAGGCCTAGCGTTCACTGATCATCTGGGCCGAATGTTTACTAGGGTATGGACATTAGTGATGAGATGGACTGGGGTTTGAAGTTGGTATGGAATGGCCAGACTACAACCCCTGTCAGTCTCATCACTAACATTCATGTCCAAGTAGGTCGGATTGCTTGAATTCAGCCTCTCAGGTGTTCACCAGTGTTGACTGGATGCCAGTAGACCATTTTAGATATCGCTAGTGCTAGTTAGGCAAGGCGAGAACTTCGTGAGGAGTTAGTGTCACTGAACGATACCTTTTTTAGCTAGAATTTGTTACACCTTCTCCATTAGCAACCCCTTCATTTCATCTAATTTTTTCATGCTAGAGTCTTGAGTCCAATCATAGTTGAGAATGCTTAGATTATTACGAACATAATGTTGAACACTCTCAAAACACCTTTTTGCAGCCAAATCTTTTGCTTTAATAACGAGTGATAGTCAGTGATCCTGCACCCCCCCCTAGCGTATAAGACGTGACGTAACGCATTGTAGAGAACACAAGAAAAATATACAAGCTTCTCATCTTCACCAAACTGTGCTTGAGATACCTACGATTTTCCTACGTCCTGAATCCTAACACCTGACATTCGCTAACCTATTACACCATGAATAAGCAACAGGCCAATACACGCAGTCAGCCAGCGCCCCGAGTCGGCAATCTATACAGAGGTAGATGCGACGTGCAACCCAGTACTATGGGATTGGGAAAAGGGAGATCCAGAACACGTCAAAACGAATCTCAAGACGCGACCTCAACCCGGGATTCTTCGCCACCCTCGATTGCAAGCCTACTAGGAAGAGCACTGAAGCGCTCACGGAAGGGCACAATGCTGACCAAGGTGCATGCAGAACCCGAAACCAAACCCAATGATCAACCAAATACCCAAACAGTGCATCTATCAGATGATAGTAGTGATGAGTACCAAATCTCACACGGACCAGATGAAACAGAATCAGACACCGAACCTGATGCAGAAGGCATCGATATAGCAGAGGGCCCCGGATCAAGACGTGATCATGACTCACAAGTAGCTACCAGAAAGGGAGACAATCGGGCGAGAACTATATGCATTTCGACCCCATCAGGGTCTCAGGAGATAGGTCCTGCTCGACATACAACCACGGATCTTGGACGCATAATTCGGCGGAGAGCCTACCATCCTCCAATGTTCCCATCATCCAGTGATGCACGGTTATCATCCCCACTGGGTAGCCTGCGTGGTCCTGCATCTGCTACCCTGATCTCCAGTCCAGCTCCTCACTCTCGGCAAAATATAGTGACAGGTGCGGCAAGGGTCATATTAGATGATGCGAAGACTCTGATTCTACGGTACACCCTGGTTGAGCAGCCACTCCCGAATGTTGTTGCTCTGACGGCCCAGGTGCACAAAGTTTAGGATGCTGTGCTTGCTAATATTGCGGATGCCGAAAACATCAAACCCTCAGAGCAGTGCATAAGTTTGGTAAGTGGACTCAGGCAGATATGACGCAACGCAGAATGCAATACTAACCTAGAAAGATACACCAAAAACACTCTGGGGTACGATCCCAGTTTGTACATGAGGTGAAGAAAGAGATTATGGAGTTATACAGTCTGCTGGACGATCCCACAGCTATGGCGCACAGAGTCGATTATCTGTTGGAACGGGACAGGTTTATGTGCGACCCGAGAGGGTACGATGTTTGTTCCGCCAGATGCCTACCATATAGTGACTACTACTGACTATAATTGGACATAACCTAAGGCTTGACATTACGATTCCTTGCACCCCAGATTCCTGAGGCCATTTTCCGTAAGTACTTTGCAGGGAAGAAGATGCAAGGTATTGTGGATCCCGGGTTTCTTGCACGCATCAATGGCACTATGATCTGCTTGACGTGCACCATAATCTGCCATACACTGCGTGCATGGCAAACGGGGATATATCAGGAGCCTAGGGACTTCAAGCCTGAGGCAGTCGGGGGTGAGTCACCGAATCATCCAACTGTTCATTCGCGACCAAGGTGGCTAACCTGTTACCAAACACAAGATCTTTTTGACCGGCAAAAAGATACTTGGGGTAAGTGCCCACAGAGGATCCAGGATATGATTGTCCAAAATATTCGAGAAACAATTGATAAGAGGGTTGGGCAAGTTCACGGGGTGCAGCAGGACCGCCGTGAAGGATACAATTATGATTGGGAAGCCGTAAGCGCTGAGCTCGAGAGTCTGATATCCAACGACGCTTCTACACAGCCTGTACTGCAACACACTAATCACTGGAACTTGGACCTAGTGGGAAATCAGGAACGTCGGAATCCGTCGCTGGAAACTGAGAGCTGGTTTGACTTGAGCCAGACGTCGGTAGCCCGGGAGCTTCAGTTACAAGATTCAGATGCTCTGAGACCAGATGACTCACATAATCCGACTGTAGGACCGACGGCGGACAGAGTGACGATCGCTTCTCTATCTCGTGGGGTCTCGTTGAGCCTTGAGAATTCTCAGGAAGGGCAAGAAGCACCAGCGGGGATGTCATCGTAAGCCAGATGATGACGAGCAGGGGGGTGTGACCGTCACCGAGGGTGATTAAGGGGAATTAAGAACATGTAAAGATTATGAGTAATCGATTTAATTTAGCTTACTATGACAACACTACAATAGAAACCGAAGGACGTAGTGCAAAGCAATAATCAGAGCGATATTCACTGTAGAATCTATGAAAGGCGGCCGTCCGGAGGGTGTCAGGGCAATCACAATGTAGTATATTGGATATCAGGAGGAAGTTGGGAAGATTGGACAATACCGAGTACAACGTGCAGACAACGTCATGGGTAATTGACCACACTTCGGAAGGCATCCTGAGGAGGTCCAGACATGAAATAGTAGCATCAAGATGAGGCGTCATGGTCGAGGTGAAATCTGGACGCATCGTGTATGCAGGCGGGGATCCAGACGAGAGGAGCGTCACGTAGAAAGAATCTGGATGGAAAAGCCTGATGATAGGTAGTGCCAGGGTGCGCATCGCGAGTATCGTGGAATCCCAATGCACACAGGCGAGGATGCGACGTCAGGGCAGAAGACACCAGAATTAGGTATTGCCAAGATGTAAGAGCTTAGGATCAAGTAGCGTCCGGACGCAACAGGCTAGGATCAGATGGTGTTAGGATGCAACACCCGAGAATCAGATGTTGTTATGATGCAACATCCGAGGACCAGACGTTGTTAGGATGCAAGAGTGCAGAATCAGACATTGTCAGGGCGCACCTGGTGTAGGGGTCCGTGTCCAGATACCGTCAGGATGCACCAGGCATATGACTCGACGTCAGGATGCGACGTCGGTTCGACAGCACATCCTGGTTAACGGTTATCATTATGGGCACCCTGTGCATCAGACGCACAGGACGCACAGGGCGCAAGATAATATTTTTGCTGATGCAGGTGCGGCCCTTTATGCGCACTGGATGAAAAATATACATGAACAAGCTAAGGAGACACTGGAATCTACACGAGAGGCCATGTCAAGGTATTACGATCGAAAATCCAGGGAGCAACCAGACATAAAGGTAGGAGACCAAGTCATGCTCAACGGCAAAAATATGCGATCAAAACGGCCCTCAAAGAAGCTGAGCCCAAAGCTTTATAGGCCTTTTAAAGTATTGGAAAAGAAAGGCGAAAGAGCCTACAAACATCAAATACCCGACAGGTGGAAAATCCATCCAGTTTTTCATGTAGCACTGCTCGAACCCAACCGAGTTTCCACTCAGCCTGGACGGGCACAGCCACCCCGCGACCCAGAAGAAGTCGAAGGTGACTTAGAATGGGAAGTGGAGAGAATTGTGAGGAGCAAAATAATCTCCTACACAAGACAAGTTTGAGGACAAAATAATGTCCTCCGAGAGCTCCGATATTTCGTGAAATGGAAAGGTTGTTCAGAAGACGAGAACACCTGGGAACCCCCAGAGCACCTAGAGCGTGCCGAGGAATTAGTGATGGAATTTCATAGATTGAATCCTGAAATGCCAGGATGGGCAGGATTGGGATAATGTGGCAAGGTTTTCTTTGTGTGGCCAAGTAAATGCACAAAAGTTTTTTACCCTACCATGTTGAGTTCCCATGGAAAAGTTTTATTTTTTATTTTTATTTTATTTATTTATATTTTTTTTGAAAGGAAGACATTCAAGATGAAGTCTTGGGAGGGAGCTACTGTTAGGCATATGGAAAAAAGGGCCAAAGTTACCTGGCCTTTACATAGGATTATTTCTACCATACCCCTGCAGCCCCCATGTAGGGACCAGGCGTCATTACGGTATTACGGCCGAGTTGCATCCCGACACTTTAGCCACAATAATTGGCACCTTCAGCATAATACCATATACGTCGTCGCCGTCTGTCCGACCAGATGCTGTCCATAGGTTATATGAGAGGGCACCTTTGGCGACTCATGGGAAGTGACTTGAAGGAATTTGGTTAAGTTTTGAGCAAGTTATTACCTTGTACATTAGCAGTTAAATATTATGGCTGATAAGTGATGGGACGATTTGGGAAGAAACCTTAGCGACTGAATATCGTGAGCCTATGGCACCGACGGGTAGCCATAGAGCCAAGCCTCTTGCTTTGAAAGAAGTAGTGCCCCAAGAGGGCCTACTCGAGAATCGGTATGAGAGGTTTTCGCTGGATAAGCTATTGGCTCGATCCAGAGCAAAAAACCCTATATATCCGATGGGCCTTGTGATGCATCAATATGCAACACAATGGCCGCGCTCATCCATTAAAGCTGATTACTTTATGTTTTGAGGCAGAACAATTGGTATAGTTGCCATTAGGACGGCATACTCAAATTAAGTTCATATAGTGGAGAGATCGAAGGCTACCTACTGGAGGGGCATTCACACCCCCCAGAAACAATAGGAGTCTGAAGAGATCAAAGCTAAGCAAGGCAAATATTCTCAGGGTCAAGAGTGTTCGCACTTAGGAAATTTAAGAGGTTTTTGACGGAGGTACTTAGATAGTATGGGAGTTGGTTGTAGCCCGCGATAACCCAGACGCGGAATATAAATATCAAGGTACTCCCAGCTATCAGAAACATCAAGCAACGGAGAAGAGATCTTATTAATATATTCGTTAACTTACTCTTGAAAAAACTATTATTACACATATTCTTTCTAAATACTTTGGGAAATACGAGCCTACCTTAACGATCTTCGTTTTATCCTACCTTACCTTCTTTCAAGAAGCTTATGGCCTAGACCTACCGGCCCTATCTACGGTTGGACTACCCCATAACACACACTCCCCAGAAACAATAGGAGTTTGAAGAGATCAAAGCTAAGCAAGGCAAATATTCTCAGGGTCAAGAGTGTTCGCACTTAGGAAAATTAAGAGGTTTTCGACGGAGGTACTTAGATAGTAGGGGAGTTGATTGTAGCCCGCGATAACCCAGACGCGGAATATAAATATCAAGGTACTCCCAGCTATCAGAAACATCAAGCAACGGAGAAGAGATCTTATTAATATATTTATTAACTTACTCTTGAAAAAACTTTATTACACCTATTCTTTCTAAAAACCTTTGAGAAATATGAGCCTACCTTAATGATCTTCGTTTTATCCTACCTTACCCTATTTCAAGAAGCTTACGGCCTAGACTTACCGGCCCTATCTATGGTTGGACTAACCCATAACAAGTTCAAGCACAATAAGAGGGCCATCCCGAAGCACGCTATGGCGAAGAGCCCAGAAAGCTAAGGAGAAGGAGAAACAACAAATGGAGCAAGAGCAGCAGAGTCAAGTTGATGCTGAAAGCAATTGGGAGGATATAGAGAAACTGGTAGAGGAGAAATGGGCAATGGTGAGGAGGGAGATTCGAGCAACAGTTCTTAAAAAAGGTATGATTATTTTGAAATCAATGTTAGATGGGGTTGAGAAGTATTAGACTAATATATGGTATATAAACTAGGAGTTGCAGATATACAAAGAGTGCTAAGGCACAAAAAGAGAATTCCAAAAAGCGGCCAAGATATTGAAAGAAACTTCCAAGTTATGCAATTCATGAACTGGCAATTAAAGTATCCTGATCTTCCATGGAAGACAGTAGCTCTCAATACAGCCGCCGGTTGGAGGAGGGGTAAGCATGCAGCTGCCAATATTATTCGCTTGGAGAAGAGTTGGATTAAGACTTGATCTATTGCATTAAGTCAAAGGAGAAAGCATGCCAAGTCCCAAAGTATGCTCAATGATGAAGGTACGCTCATTGCGGTACGTGAATACCTAGAAGGAGCTGGTGAGAGTAAGTCTTTCTATGAGTTAAAACTCTTCCTTTTTGGTAATTATGGAAAACTGTGATGGTTAACAATATATTAGACATTTCTAGACAAGGACTAGCAAAGGCAGTTACAGAATATTAGGCTACATGAACAAGCCAGCAAGATGCAGAAATTCGTGTAGCCTGTATCTACCAAGCTGTGATTGAGAAGCATACAAGAGGGAGAATGAACTTAACTGCTTCAGCAGCAGTTGCTTGGTTGAAGAAGCTAGGCTTTGAATGGAAGGAAGTAAGAAAGGGAGTGTATATTGATGGACACAAGAAACCAGAGGTAGTATTCTATCGACAGCAGTACTTTCTGCTACAATGGAAAGACCTTGAAAAGCGAATGCCTAAGTGGTTACCTTTTGGGCAAATTGACACTACCCCATTGCTCCCCAGACAGCACCTATTGATTCCTTGCGCTCATGACGAATGCACTTTTCATTCAAATGATGGGGTCCATCACTGCTGGGTTCACAAGGATAAACATCTTATACGTAAGAAGTCTCGAGGTCAAGGCCTTATGGTATCAGATTTTATTCTTCCATGCAATCAACTGGAAATGCCACCATCAGTTCCCTTACCAACAATTCTAGAAAGCCGTGACCCTGAACCAGTTCCTGGTCTCAGAATCAATCCTTGACAAGCAACAGAATATATCAAAGTTGGTAAAGGCTCTTGGTAGAAAGGAGATAATTTGATAGACCATGTCCTAAATGTGGCTATTCCAATCTTTGAAGCAACATTCCCAAATGCTCAAGCCCTTTTCCTCTTTGATCATGCAACCTCCCATACTGCTGATGCCCATGATGCCCTTCGAGCATCACACATGAACATAGATCCTGGTGGCAAACAGCCACATCTTAGAGATGGGTGGTACTACAAGTCCAATGGGGTTACTCTACATACCCAGAAGATGAGTTTTGATCTGGATGATTTATCAGTACCAGAGAGATGGAGAGGAAAGCCCAAAGGATGCAAGCGAGTTCTACAGGAGCGAGGTTTATGGCCTGTAGGAGGACTGCGACATGATTGCAAAAGCAAAAAAAGCAAGAAGGATCGAGGTCATACCAGCAACTCATGCTGTGCTAGACGGCTACTCTCAGTACAGCCAGATTTTCTTGCCCAGAAGTCACGCCTTCAGGAAGAGATTGAAAAGCGAGGCCATCTGTGTTTGTTCTTTCCTAAATTTCATTGTGAACTTAATTGAATTGAGTACAGATGGGGAAGGGCAAAGTGGTATACAAGGAAACATTGCCAATATAATTGGCCCTCACTGATTAAAATAGTTCCAAAAGCCTTAGAGGAAATACCCTCACTCTTACTTCTGAAGTACTGGTGGAAGAGTACTTGTATTCTTGATGCCTACTATGCTGGATTAAAGTATAGTACAGCTCAATTTTCTAATATTATCTATAAAAGTCATCGTCGTGTTTCCTTAGCTCAAGGCCCCTGTTAGCCCTTCTTTTAATCTTCTTTTACTGAATTTACAATGTTATATTAATTATATAAAGTATTTAATTCTATTTATTTCTATTTATTTCTATTTATTTCTATTTATTTCTATTTATTTCTATTTATTTCTATTTATTTCTATTTATTTCTATTTATTTCTGCCTTATCCACTGTTTTACTTGTTTCCTGAATGTGTATCATTTCACCTTACTCATCATGTCTTGGCAATTCTTGGCTCAATTCCGATCGGTTGCCACGGGATCGCTGTTCCACCGGAGGGCCCACCTTTAGACGCTTTGCACCGTACTTACCACCTCGCCAACCCCACAGTAATACAGTAACTAACTTAACTATCATATACAAGTCCCAGGCATGATGAACCCGAACACAGGGGGGTCTTGAGAGGGATGAGCAGGGGGGAGGACAGGGGGATTGCTTGGCCACCGAGAGTCTCTCATGCCACCCGGACAGATGCTGATTGGTAGGTTTTAAATGAGGAAACGAGTGGTGGTCAGCACAGTTGCCACAGCTCACCTAAGTGAACCACTGAAAAGTTTCTTATTTGGGTTTAGCTTTGGGTTTAGCTGTCCGGGGGCGTTTGGATGGCTGGGGAGACTGTCTACAGGAGCTTATTTGGAGGCAGAAAAGAGAGTAAATGTTTGATTTTTCCGCTATAAACATAGAGAAATTGTCATAGATAAAAATATAAAAATATAAAAATAAAAATAAAAACAAAACAAAGCTTCAGAGGTGATTACCAACGAGTGTGTCCACCAGCTGCCATGATAACAGCCTCTATACATTCAGGCATAGAGTCAACAAAGGAAAGAATCTCGACTTCAGAAATCTTTGCCCACTCCTCAATGATAGCCTGTCCTGTTTCATAGTAGCCAGATGGCCTTGGGGAACGCTTTGCGAGCATATCTTTTAAGATACGCCAGATGTTCTCAATGGGGTTGAGATCCGGAGAGCTAGGAGGCCATTGAAGCTTTGGCATTCCATACTGCTCCCGGATCTCACGAGTATAATATGCCCGGTGAGCAGAGGCCCCATCCTCCATGAACCACAGAGCATGGCCTGCCTGCTGGCTTTCATGAAACCAGAAGGGCCAGAGGACAGGGGTAAGGACATTGGAACAATAACTTTCGGCTGTTATTGTTCCCCAATTTTCTTTATCCCAAAGAATAATGGGAGTTTTCTTTCCTCCTAATATCCCTCCCCAAACCATGATAGAGTTTTTTTTACCGAAGGTGGGGACAAGGCAGTCATCGTGATACTGCTCCCCAGGGCGTCGAGTTACCCATGTACGAGAACGAGTACCAGAGAGCCAAACATAGCACTCATCCGTCCATATGACCTGGCGCCAGTCATTCACAGCCCAGTGATGGTGAGCAAGGGCAAAGTCTAATCTCTTCCTTCGCTGTTCTGCACTCAATAATGGTTTTCGGCGTGCAACCCTACGAGAGTACCCCTCCATCGAAAAGGCTTTACGGAGGGTCTTCTCGCATGCATCAACTCCACACATTGCGGCGATGTCGAGTAGCGGCATCCGACGGTGGTCAGCACTGCTTGTTGCTGCTGTTACAAGATGGTGTCTTGTGGGAGTATCGAGGGAGAAAGGACGACCTTTCTTTTTCTTCGGTGTTGTGGAGGACTGGCAGATATCGAAGACTGTACTTACACTAAGTTCTTGATCTTCCGCTATCTGCCGATATGTCCATCCTGCAGAAAACCGCAGTGTATGAACAGTGCATCTTTTTTTATATGAAGTTTGCTTATACTGCACTATAGGCATCGTGATTGGAATCTGGTGGAAAAAAAGTTAGTGGAAAAAAACAACAGGTGAGTGATATCCTATGACTGAGATTTTGGGTATTTTCTCTTACCTTAGTCTTAATCCTTTAGTTGCCTTTTTTTTTTTATCACGGTGTATAACTTTTGGGTATGAGGTGCAGCAATATGGGCAGGTATCTGGAGGAGAGAAGATTTGTTTCCGAAATTTTTTTATTATCATTAAGCATTATACTAATCTGAATTAGTGCCTTCGGAAAAGCCACACCATGATGGCCTCATAGACCCCCTTCACCTGGACAGCGAAACCCAAATAAGAAACTTTTCAGTGGTTCACTTAGGTGAGCTGTGGCAAATGTGCTGACCACCACTCGTTTCCTCATTTAGAACCTACCAATCAGCATCTGTCCAGGTGGCGTGAGAGACTCTCAGTGGCCAAGCAATCCCCCTGTCCTCCCCCCTGCTCATCCCTCTCAAGACCCCCCTGTGTTCGGGTTCATCATGCCTGGGACTTGTACCTACCTACCAACCATCTCGGTCTCGGAGTGGGGTGGTAATAACAAAGTGTCTGTTATTATTATTATTATTATTACTTGAATCCCATTAGCTTATTTTTATTTTTATTTATTTATTCATGTTGATTGTGTTATTACGATAAGAATCCCGATACCGAATGATACCCGTGACCAACAAAGCGATCATTGGGTGGCCTTGTTTTATTTCAATTTTAATCTCGTACCTACCTACTGTAGTCAACTTAATAGCCAACGGTCAGTATGGTACCACAACTAACTAACTACAATCACCATCTCTTCCCATTCTCCCACTCCCCCCAGCCAGGTGTCTCCACAGACAACAAGATGTATAGGCCACCAAGTTCTAAATGCCATGACCCTGAACCTCGTAAGAATTCCTCCGCACCATCATTGAGGGTATTAAACGATAACAGTACAATACCCCCTCGGCTTTGAAAAAAGAGAAGAGAGAAAACAACGCCTACATAACAGCCGCCCCCACTGGTCATAGCCATAGCTCGTTCCAACCCCTCGTGGTACAGTACAAAGAAAGTTTTCCGTAGAATACAAGAGCATACCTGAAAATCCCGAAAAACCGGACCCGCCCAAATTGCAAAAGCAAAACACAAGTTGCTAAAAGTAAATTTTTTTTGTGAAAGCGCTCCTCCCTAGCTAAAAGTAAAGTTGAAGTACCCCAATTGAGAAATAACTCCGACAAACCTAGGAAAGGAAAGGTGAGAAAAGAGGACATGAAAGCAAACAGAAAGTAGCAAAAAGCAGGAATTGAGAAGAAAGAGCCGAAAAGCAAAGAAAAAGAAAGAAAGAAAAAGTAGGAGGAAAAAGAAAAGAAAAAAGTTTGATGGGAGATGAATGGCTATCTATTCTTCCGCTACTGACCACCCTCCTTGGCCACAGTTTCGAGGTAAGCTAGCAGGCCATCTTTTTCCCTAGACAAAGGGCTCCTTGGGATAATCCTTCGAGCAAAACTTGTGGTCCTCGATCTTATAGGGGTAGTAGGTCTAGCTTCCTCAGGTGAGGACATAATTGCAGAGTCTTCGTGAGGAGTAGACGCGCTAGCAGCACTTTCGGTAAACATTGCAAGCAACGCCTTTTGCCGTTCGTTGCTAACAGAGTGACGTCTATCAAAGCTCGTAGGTTGAGGAGTAGTGCTAACTGGAACCGGAGTACGCGAGATACTCGGGGCTCTTGAGAGAAATCGGTTTGTTTGGGGGGTTGTAACTGTAGAGTGCACGGGTCTTGCCGGTGTGTTTGCATTCCCAGAAGCTAGAGACGTCATAGGTCTTGGTGATGGGGCAACATATTGAGCAATAGGGGTCGTAGGGGCCGGCCTTGTAGTTTCAGTTGCGCTGGCTCGAAGGGTCTCGAGAAGGTTGTTTTTGTGCTGTGATTTAGAAATCTTTGAGGTTGGAGGCGCTTGTAGGTCTATCTGCTGTGTTTGCTGCTCTTGTTGATGGTATGGCCGAAAGGGAATGGGCGAGGGGTTTGCGGCTCGTCCAGGGGGAGGTGTATGCGGAGTTGCCGGAGGGCCTGGTGTAGCACTTTTGAGAATTGACAAAAGTGCTACTGCTTGTCCCGGATCCGGGGGCTTGGAAGGAACCGGTGGGGGCATAAATGCATCAAGCGGAGTTGGAGGTGGCTGTTGACCTAAAGGTCTGTTCAAAAAACTTGGAAATTCGCCATGCTGGTGCAGGGAAAACATGGGCTGACTGAATTGAGGAGGAGGGGGGAATCGATGATTGGGAGGATGAGGATGATTGTATGGTTGGTTGTGCAGTTGACGAGGACCTGGAAAACCGGAGGTTGGGGGGGGAGATGGTGGATGAGGGGGGCGTATTTGAGAGTGAAAGTCTTCCATAATATTATTAGGCGAACCAAGTGGGGGGTGATGAATAGATGCTGGAGCCGGAGGTGTATGCTGCCCCGCAGGCTGTGGGAGCCTTGAGGGGGTCACAGTTGGTTGTGGTGTTGAAGGCCCACCGCCGTTCTGCAAAATGGAAAGTAGTGCTCGGGGGTTAGGTTTGAGAGATTGCTCTGTTATCCGAGTATTATTTCCCCCATCCACATTGAGTAAAGACTTGAGTTTGCTAGAAGCATCCACAGGTTCTGTGGCAGGCCCGGAAAGATTGAGAAAATTCTTAAGCCTCGCGGTGGCCTCGCCGGTTCCTGTGGTATTATAGTTTCCATTTGATTGAGCGGCTCTGTTGTGCGGAATACCTAAGAGATTTCTTAATTCTGCCGACGAATCAACAACTCGCAGCGGGCTGGCTTCTTCCTCTATCTCTGTCTCATCGCCAATGAGAGCCGCCGAAGAGGGCATCTGTTTCTGCTCCTCAAGCCATTTTTTTCCAGATATTGAAATCCATTTACGGAGTTCTCTGAGGAATGGGGCAACCATGTAGTACTTTCCGGTTCGTACATCAGACTGTTGTATGTTTTGTTGGTTCTTCTTTTTTGAAAAGGTCGGTAGATCAGAGAGATAGTGCCATGCAATTTTCTTTCAACCCAGAACATAGAGTCAGTAAAACAAGCAAATTAAAGGCCCAGACAGGCATTTAAGGAAAGGGTGACGGTTTTTACACACACTGATCTCTTTCCTTGTCCTCGGTTCAAACTTTGTTTCCTCAGGTACTCCGGGAATGATATATAACCTCATATTCTGCTCCCTCATTGTAACTTCGACAAAATGATCGCTATGCACCCTTCCCTCAACATCATAGCCAGTCTCCTCCAATACTTCTCTGGCCGCACAATCCTCGTCTCTCTCATCCTTGTTGATTTTCCCTCGAGGAAAACTCCAACTGGCCCCACTCTTCCATCCTTTAACAAGTACACACTTATCCATCGCATTGTTTAACAGTATTGCACCACGAACAGGCACGCGCGTTTTGTAAGCCATGAATTCCGCAAAGGCACTCTCGGCTCGTTCAGGTGGCATTTCCTTCAATATTGGTAGTGGACAAACAGCGAAAATCTTATTGAGGAAAGCACGGAGTGGAAGGGTGGGAAGCGTTGGATTTGTTTCTCGGATAAAATCCTCGAAATACCACTGTGCCTCCTCGATTTGAAAGCATATTCGCTACACTAGTTAGAATTGCACACCGGACAATCACTGAAGGTCGCAGCAACGATAATAAGAAAATGACAGCAACAAACGAACCTCAATTGAAATTAACTCCTCCTCTGGTAGATTGATGATGAATCTAAATACAAGATTAGCGCTCCAAGGTCGCCGAAGGACAGTAGCGACACGTACCTCACACATAGGTCGTCTAAAATTTCGACGAGAGTCGAGTTACTAAAAATCTGCAGGACCCTATCAGCCTTAGTTGCCTGGAGACCTAGATAGACAAACATACATAGGAACTAGTAAGATCCATGATTTCTCGCTCGTAGTTTCTGGGACACCAGGGGATTTGGTTTTAACCCGAGGGTGCCAGGGAGCGAAATTAAAAAAAGCTTGTCAGTCCCCCAAAGGGAGAAGCAAGCGATCAAGAATGGAAATAAAATAAAAAACAACAAAAGGAAAAGAAAAGAACGACAAAGAAAAAAATTGTACGGTATTGGTACACGGGACACAATCAAGAGCTGAACAGTAAGTAACGTAGTGGGCTGGGTAGAGTTAGTTGAGGGTGAAGTTGACGATATGGTGATCTTCGCTGATAAGTTGAACGGCAGGTCAGGCAGCCAGCGACATTGGTGAAGTGGAGGAAATTGGCGTGGGGAGCCTATGGCAGCACGGCTGAGCACCGCCACATTGGTGGGTGGACGCCGCATACTGATGTTACCGGCGAACAGCACAACCTTACCGATTTGATAGGGCATAAGTTATCTACTGTAGAAACGGCAAGCTACCACACACCCCGCCACTTGCCATAGAAACGTCATGTGGCAGTGCTTCAGGTCAAGAGCTTCTGGCCAACTCACGGAAGTGCCCGTGGGTAACCATGTGGCGGCAACCCCAATTATTCCTTCTCGCTTCTCGCCAGCTCTCCCAATCGTCTCCAACCTTAACCATAATCTTGTGGCGATCAACTCTTCCTTGTCGACATGAAGCTTTTTCAGGTTTTTCTTGACACAAATCTTGCATCTAAAACAAATGAATTCCTGGCCTATAAATTGCCTTCCTTCTGCAGTTCTTCTAACAAGAGCTCGACTCTCGTCGCTCGCTTTGCTTTCTGATTCGAGCACCTCCTTTGGCTGATACATCAATCTACTGCATCAGACGACAATCACTGCGGTACCACAAAGGGGTTTTCAGTGCAGTATTTATTCGAGAGCTTCCCCTCATCTCTCATCTTATCGACCGCCTACCAATTCTTCCAGAGTTCGGTTGTTATCCTCCGAAGATCACCTCGAACCTGCCATCTCTCTTAATACTTGCCCACGATGACTGGCTTAATTGCAAAACTCGTGTTCAACAAAATCCTCCACGAAAATTCGGATAACAAAAACGGAACCGAAGATCCTTACTTTGAGACTGTTCCCGCTGGTCGTCTTTCTGTTGGAGGGAGAACAAAGAGACGCAAGAAGGCGCTTCCCCCGGGACTCTCCCGCGAAGATGAGAAAACCCTCGTCAAGGTTAAGAGAAGAGCCTACAGATTGGACATGGCATTGGGTAGTTTCTGTGGTATGAAAATTGGATGGAGTTCTCTCATAGCAATTATTCCAGGGATTGGAGATGTTCTTGATAGTATGATCCACATCACATTTTTACTTATCAAACACCGCTGACGTCATATTGTAATAGTGTTACTTGCTTTGATGGTCATTCGCACTGCTTCTCAGGCGAAGCTTCCCTCCAGCGTTACGGCACAGATGATGTTCAACGTGATCATTGACTTTGTTATCGGATTGGTCCCGTTCCTTGGTGACATCGCCGATATTGCATTTAAAGCCAATACCCGCAACGCCATCGTTTTGGAAATTTTTCTTCGAGAGCGAGGTGCAGAGAATATCAGACGACAGGGACTTCCACAGCAGCCGGATCCTTCCCTGGGCGATAATTATGATAGATACGAACAACAGGAAGTGAATACTCAGCAACCTGGAGCACAAACCCCACCGAGCTATCAGAGAGGTGGATTCTTGGGCGGGCTTTTCGGAGACGGTACTAGGGTGGATGATGTTGAAGCTCAACGTGCATCTGCCTCTGTTCCTTCATCCTCCAGACAGCACTCAACAAGGCACGGCTCCTCCAGGCATGGTTCGTCAAAACATGGTTCATCAAGACATGGCCCATCAAGACATGGGTCATCAAGACATGGCTCATCGAGGCACGAGTCAAGAGGCCACTCGTCAAGAAACCATGGACAGAGTAGGCGTGGGGAACAAGAAAGTGGAACAACCGGTGGAAGATCAGGGCGATAGGTGAAAACAACAAATTGATCTGCTGCTTTACGAAGGTTACGAGTCATGAAAATATGGGGGCAAGCATAAGCGGGGGACAGACTTAAATATTTTTTTCTTCAAATGGACCTGTATTCTCAACTGTTGATGATTTTCTTTATAGTGAATAAAGTTTAATCAAGATACCCACTAATCACACATTTCTTTTCTCGGCTACTGAAATCGTCTTTCAAATGTCATGATAGCTCAAGCTTCAGAGGTATTACTATCTTCAAAGGAAAAGGCAGGGGCCACTATGCATAAACCTCGAACCAGTGATGTTGTTTTCATGATAAGCTTATAATAAGTTACAGTAGGTTTCATCTGCTATAGAAGTCGGCACACGGTACAGTACAGGCGGTGATGTTTATTGCGGTAATACGGTACGGTACTTGTGAAAGGGATAGCCACAGCCCAGCTTCCTTTTCCCTCATGGCAATTCTTTAGCCTGTATCAGTCATTAAATTAAGGTTCTGTACGGTACCTGCATGATCAGATAAACATCTCATTAGCATGAATAGGGTCCTGTAGTTGAAAAACTTCCAATAACCATACTCGATCTCTTTAACAAAAGGTCAAGCCCTTAAGACAAATGCTCATACTTGTAACTTTACGATACGACAAGGGGGGAAATCTGTTGACAAGATCTTAAGCTATCGTATCATTACTGATCGGATTTCTCTCAATTACTCGTGAAGCTCGTATCACATTTCGACACTTGTCCAATGACATCACACTTTTGGAGAGGGTTGAGGCTCAACTCACGTGATAAGCGTCTCAACCTCGGTCCGGGGATTCCATTCTGGGCTAGGGTCCAGGCTCAACTCTTCACGAGCAAAGGGGAAGCCAGCGTCGTACGCAACGCTGCGTGGACCAGGCAAACGTGAGCTAGAGGGTGAGCCGGTGTCTTGCCCTTGTGCGGGGTTTATGGAATGAAGAGTTTAGTGATCTGATCTCTTTCACTCTCTCACCTTCTCACTTTCCTCTCGTCCTCTTCCTGTCTACCTCCCTTTCACCTCCTCACAACAGATCTTCATACCCTAAATAATATCTTGATCAACACTCGCAAGGAAGCTCATCATTCGCCATGGCTCCCAAGAACGGTACTATGCAGAAGTTTAATACATTCATGATTCGCTTGAATCGGTACTTCCCTCATCCTCCAATCCCATTCAAGCGAACTTTTTTTTTTCACCCCCACTTTCATTATTCATGATCTTCAATAGCAAACGAATAAAAATAAAAATGTACCAGTGCTAATAATCTTATAGCCTCATGTCTAATCCCTCTGGCATTGACAAAATTCTCATGACCACCCATTACACCCTCGCCCTCCTTCCTCCTTCTGCGATCTTGTCTACTCGTTCCACAAACATCAACATTCAGAAGCTCATTTCCCTAATCTCCGATGTCCGCATGTTCATGCGTCTCTGGGGTCTTATCGGCATCTACACTTGGGGTCTCTCGACCCTCTCTGCTTCACGCCCCTCGCCCATTGAGATTGCTCAAGTTTTTGCCAACACTTGTTTCCAGATCTGTGAGAACGTGGCCTACTTGTCTTCTCATGGAATTGTCAAGATCCGTAAGAGGACCGAGGGTCAGTTGTGGTTGTGGAGTTCTAGATTCTGGATGATCCACGTTGCGTTGGAGTTTGTTAGATTGTTTGGCGGAGGTAGAAGAGGCAAGAGTTGGGAGAGAGAGGTCTTGAGCAATTGTGCTTATGCTCCTTTGACGGTATGTTTCCACCCTTTTAGATTAGTCATGTGAGTTGGGGACGGGAGCTAATTTGGTGTTTGTTTAGGTCCATTGGTCTGTCGAAGGAGGGGCAATTGGTCCTGAGGCTATTGCCGCTTGTGGAAGTGTTGCCGCCATCATTGGGTTGCAGAATGAGTGGAGAAAGACCGTTTAGGAAGCGGTTGACAAGGTTTAGTTTGTAACTAGTGGGATACCCTGGTATCTTGGATGGTTTTCCTGAAATTTATTGAGGGGGAGGCTTTTCTAGAAATGGGTGCTAGCTTTCTTACATTTTTAGTGCATAAAAGTTAATTGACGAGTGATATTCCATGAGCGCACAAGTGAAATGTATGTCGTGACTATTATACAGTGTTATTATCCTTGCATATCATACACCCTCCAATTACCAACTATCAAAATTACCAAAACCCCCGCTAGCTTTCTGCTTCTTTTTTATAGGTTCCTCATAAGCATATTCCTCCTCGATTACTTCTCCAATGACTTCATCCTCCTCAGTCGCCTCCTTACCCTTACCCTTCAAATATTTACCCACTTCTCCAACTCCCCCTCCACTCCCCTTCCCAGCATCCCTCAACCTCTTCCCTGTCCAAGTGGTCAAATCCTCCTCATTCTGCCCCGCCCTCCTCCTCTCCTCCTCATTCTTCTCCTTCTCCTCCTCACTCGCCCTCTTCTTCAAGTACTCATCGAACGGGTCGACAAACACGACGACCTCCTTCATGACGATATTCTTGAGCGGCACGTCGCCGTCGCCGACGGGCGCAACCTCCATCTTGTCCAGCACGTCCAGCCCGCCCACGACTTTTCCGAAAATGGTGTGCTTGCGGTCGAGGTGCTTTGCGGCGCGGTAGGTGATGAAGAATTGTGAGCTGTTGGTATTTTTACCTTTGTTCGCCATGGATAGTATGCCGCGGGCGTCGTGTAGTAGGGGTGATTCGAATTCGTCGTCGAAGGGTTTGCCCCAGTGACTGGTGCCGCCGCGGCCCGTTGAGGTTGGGTCGCCGCCTTGGATCTGATTCAGTGTTAGTGCTGTGTAGGGGGGAAGATGGGGAGGGGGCACCATGAAGTTCCGGATGTTCCGGTGGAAGCGTACGCCATTATAGTACCCCTTCTGCGCAAGTTTGACAAAGTTGTAAACTGCCTTGGGTGCATAGTCTGTGTGCAGTTCTATGTTTAGATTGCCAAGGTTTGTGGATATCCGGGCGTAGCCTTTGATTTTTATACGCTTTGGCTTGAGCATGTATTCTTCGTCCGAAAGGAGGGCTCGTTCAGCGCCGGTGTGGGGGGTTAGGGATGTAGAGGTTAGTGAAGCGGCGGCTCTGCCGGTCGTGTGCCTTGCGGCGTTGTATGGTACGTTCTTCCCCGTGCTGTTGCTGCCGCTGGCGGCGGAGGAGGATCCTGCGCGGGATAGTGCTGTTTTCCCACTTCCGCCGGGACGTGACGGGTTATGGTTCGGATCCGAAGATTTTGCAGCGCGGGCTTTTGCTACGGCGGCTTTGGCTGCCAGGATCTTGGCGCTCGACCCCATCGCCGCGACGTTGATACCGCTCAGCGGATCCGCGCGCTCAGCTGCTTGCTCCTCCGTTAAGGTTGACGTCCCATCTTTCAAGTACTTGAACGCGCTCATATCCCTACTCTCGAGGTTCTGCGGGTCCTGTAAGGTGATGATATCCCTCCTGGAGAAGTCCTCATCGCTGACCAGATCCTTCCAATGCTTCGGCTTAACATTCAACCTTTCAATAGTATCCCAGGCAAAAACATTCCCGCTCTTCGCGATCGCGACGATGTGCGTGTTGTCCGTGAACACCTTGAACGTGACCGGGTCGCAGTACTCCCCATCCTCATTCTTGGCCATGTGCAGCTTTAGCAGGTCCTTATGTGATAGTGGTTTTCCCGTGACCGGGTTCGTGCCGTGTTTTTTGAGCCAGGGGATTATATTCGTCAGGTCGAAGATTGTCCCGTCGGGTGCGCACACTGGGTGCGTGAAGGGTTGGAGCGACACGGCGCAGAAGTTGTAGGGGAGGCGCTTGAAGGGGAGGTTTGTGGATTTGGCGGTGTAGCCGGAGGAGGCGCCGAAGCTGTCTGGACCGCTCCATTCACTGTGGGTTATGTAGAGTTTGTCGGTTCCTATTGGGGGGGTTTTTTGGTGTTGATTAGTTTGGCATTTACTGTGGGGAGGAGTGAGAGATGGGGAGGGGTACCTTTTCCCATTTTGAAAGGTTGGGGATGAGTGAGTGGATGTGAATGTAAATGTATGTACGGTAGAGATACTTGTGGATGGGTTGGTGCACCTTTTTTTTTTTTTTTGAAATAGAAAGGAGCTTGCTGAGGCTCAAGTGCTACAGTAACTTTTTGGATTTGCCAAGAGAACTTTGCTGAGGTTTAGGGGGCTGGATAAGATACCGTACCAGAACACAGCTTGATGTGGCGGTGACTGGTGAGGTTGCTTGAATTGATTTGCCACATTACGAGTAACTTACCACCACCATAATACCGTTATAGGACTGCCTGTCGTTATTCGTACTGCACGGTACAGAATGCCCATTTTGGTACTGTGACCGAAGCTCTTGGGGGCGTCATAATGCTCCGAGCTTACTTGTAAACAGGAGAGCTCTTTGAAACTGCATCAATGCCATCCTTGGAGCAGGCAGTAGGAGAATCGTGTATGAAGTGTACTAACAGCAAGTTATCTGCGGTGACCTAAGAATTTTGAAGTTAATCACTACGATCACGGTACTATGGTAAGACAATTGTAATCCTTAAGTTGGACCTTGAAAAGATTGTATACGGTAGTTATGTGGTATGATAGGGTACCGGTATTTAGGAAGCCTTCTGCCCCTCCTTGATTCGGAACACAGAATCACCGTACTGTACCCCTCATTTTCGAAGTTCGGATTTTTTCAACTTCGTATCGTACCGCTGAGTTTGGCATTCATACGCTCGGAATCTGCCATCTCAAATACAAACCTCTACTCTTAATCACCACTGAGTTTACTTACTATGTCTTCCGGACCTTTGAGCTTGGGGGATTTCCGTGAGACTTCCTTCCGCTACTCTTGACTGTGGCAAGGCTGAAGTACGACATTTAGCCAGCGAGATCCTGGATCGTGTCCTCGATCATGTAGGGTACAAAGGAGCTATTAACCTCTCAAGGACATCGGTATCTCTCGACCCCGACCCTCCCTTTTGTTATGCATTTATTCTAGAGCTAAAATAATTCCTCAGAAAGGTTTCTACAACACCCTGTACGACGAAGATACCGGTTACTGGAAACGCGAGGCCCAGAGGGTCTTCAAGACTCCTCATGTCGATAGCCTTATCAACAAGGTTCCTTGGCGGTACCTCTTCCGGGGCATGGCTAAGGCCCGCGTGTACACTTGGGGCCAGGACACCGATGGAAAACTTGGGTATGATCAGTCACCGCCGGAGAATTACAGGCGGAATCGGAATGGGGTGGCTATACCGTTTGAGATATCGGAGTTGAGGAATAAGTTCGTGGTGGATATAGTTGCTGGGTGAGTATTTCTTCGCCTTTTATTGAATAGGTGGGGAGGATGATGTATTAAGCTTTGATAATAGAGGTTGGAGTACGAGCTTCCTTACATCGGATGGACATGTCTACATCTCAGGCCGCTTGAGCAACTATGAGACAGAGCATACTAATGAGATCAAATTCCCCGAGCCAATTTTTCAACTCTCTTCTGGGCGTAGTAACCTCATTACACTATCCAACAAGGGGCGGGTATATACTTGCACAGACAGGTTGCAAGGAGCACGGCGTGTAAACTTTTCTTTTACGGTCAATGATTCCGATCCCGGGTATCTGACACCCGATAGGATTGGAAAGGTTGCAGAAGATATAGGGCGGGTGAAGAAGGTTGTTGGAGGGTGGGACCGTTGCGCAGCGCTGATATCTGGAGTTGGGATCGTGGTTTGGAGACCTATGGGGAACAGTAGGTCTGATTCAGGGCCCTATACACCTATTGTGGGAATCATAGAAGGTACCAACTACCTAGAGAAGCCTCCAAAGGGTATTCCAGCGGGGGCCTTGGCAGAAGTCCAAAAGAATAAGGATATTGGACAGGTTTTGGACTTTGTTTTGGGAGAGGGATATTTGGTTTTCCTCACTACTACTGGAAAGGTCTTTGCAGTGCTTGGATTCGATCAAGCGGTACCAGTTGAGCTTGCGCATTTCTCCTCGCCCGAAGGACAGTCGCCTGTGAATCGTATCTCAGGGAATTTTCGCAGGTTTGCAGTGTTCAATAAGGAGGGGGTAGTACGTGTGGGAAACGTCGATATTGTGGAAAATAATGTCAATGGCAAACCCGAAGGGATAAAACCCCTCGAGAAACCTGATTTTACTGGTTACAAAATCGTTGACATGGCGTTTGGCGATTATCATGGGCTAGCACTCACAGACGAAGGCAAGATTCTCTCGTGGGGTGTTGAGAGCCAGATGTGTGGCTGTTTGGGTCTTGGGGATCAATTGCGGGGGATGGGCAGTGCGGGGGGGTACACTAACTTGGACGTTCCTGAACCTCGGGTGGTTTCTTTCCGGCCTCCTGGAGCAGGTATGAGGCCCTTTTTCTATGACATTTAGCTCTTACTCATGCTAAATAGCAGGTGCAGAGGGCAGTGAAGGCGAGGATAAAACCAAGTATTACGCCTTCAACATCACGGCTGCTGGATGGCATTCTGGTGCCTTGGTGCTCGGATTCGATGAGAAGAGCAATAATATTCCCGAAGAAAGCAGCACATTGGAGACAAATAGTGACCCCGCCCAAATCTCGGACGATGTTTCTGGCTTGGGATTTGACCCAAGTACTCTCGGTGACGGCGGTAGAGAACGTGGGCACCGCGGTATCAGAGGAGTAACCGGCACCAGCATTTCGGCGAGGGGAGGTATATCCCGAGCAGGGTTTGTCATGAGTGGTCTTCCGGGCCTTACGCCCTTCTCGCTCGTTGGGCCCGCGCAACTTTCGGAGCCGCTGGAACTAGGGGAGGATGATCAGTTGAGTCAATCTAGGGAAAGGGGGAGGGGGCTGCGTCGCCCTCCGAGAATGTAGGCTGCTCGGGAATGTTGAAATGATGGGGGAGGAGGTGGGAGTCTTTTTGTTTGTTTCTGTCCTGGTGATTGTTTCTTTGGGGTGCGGCACTGCACAGTGCTGTACCGTTAGCTTCCGTTAGTTCCAGTAGCTAAGAATGGAATAAGTGGGGTCTGCTTGAGGTTTTCGCTTCTCTTTTGTGATTTTATATGTGACATAAGGGCACTACATGGGGAACCTAGTGTGGATCGTAATCAAGCAATTCGCTTCACGATATGCTTGCAGAGGTTCCTGTGTGCCTGATGTGATGCTTACAGGTACTGTATTCGGTTTTACTGCTGCTAATGCTTTACCAGTACAGTACAAGTGTCGCTGTGATCGATCTCACAATATTGGAGGATAGGCAAAATATAGTAGTAAAACACTTGCTTTTAAGTATCGAGAGTCTAACTTACTACTCGCACATGATAGTTCTATCCCTTGGGCGGCCTGAAACAGTAAAATCCGTTACCAGGCAGGCTAAGCCGGATCTGGAATGATTTGGTTTTTGTGATTCGCTGAAATCTTAACAGTTCTGGGGTGCTGAGCCAGTGGCGGCCTGAAAAAACCAATTTTGCTACCAACAACAGCTAGTTGATGGCTACTTTTGGTTTGGCGTGGCTGGTATGATAACGAATTTTACTGTTTCAGACCGCCCAAAGGATAAATGCAATGGGTAATAATTATTCTAATTTTAAAAGGCTGAGTGTGGCGCTGATGTGGGGTCATGGGAGTGGCTTCAAGCCTGCTTGAAAATGCATATGATAATCTAGCAAGTTCATCCTGGATCGATGCTTATGTACCGGGGGTTGAGGGCAAGTCTGTCGAACTGCCTCTCATTGGCTCGATGCACATATCCACCACTCAGAGAGCAGCATTTTACTCTAGCCACTGCGCCAAGAGTTCGACAGACTTTTTTCCATCACCAAAAATTAGCATCGATGGAGTGTTTCGCTGGATATTTCACGTTACACACACGTAAATTCGACCAACCAGAGCCGAGTTCGACAGACTTTTGTGCACACCCAAGTGCAATATGAGCTGTGGAGTTTTCAGCTCTCAGCTCTCAGCTCTCAGTTCTTGTCGAGGGGCTCTCTCGTCTCTTGATTGGTCCTTGGTGTTTTCTGCGGGTATATATTCTCGTGCTACTGTAGCATTCGCATTCCATTCCGGTACTGCATGGCGCTCTATCCCCCGCCAGGTTAGGATATAGTAGTACTGTAGTTAGCAGGCCCAACCAACGATTTGATACGGTAATGCTCAAACCCACATTTGTAAACATTCTCCCCAGATCAAGTGAGTGAAACGTATCAGCTGCACAAACAATAGCTAAGCCACGGAGCTCATAGCTGCAGTGTAGCAATCGTATCGTATCGTATCAGTGCCGTATCATCCCATTTCATACCGTACCATACACATGTGTCATACGGTATCAAAACCTGGGAACCAACCCGTAAGATTACCGTGCGAGAGTGGAGCTCTCGCTGCGTACAGTAGTACGGTAGTAAGTTAGTAGTAGGTTATTCGTAGGATTTGGTATTTGTAGGGATGGAAGGAATGGAAAGTTGCCATGCCATACTGCATCTTGGTAATCCTTGGTATCTGGTCTTCCGACTCAGACAGCCGCTTTGAATGAATCTAGAGAGAGAGAGAGAGAGAGAGAAAGAGATGACTGTTCAGTTTCGGGGAGTTACGTATTCAGAATTTTCCTCGGTGTTTTCGTATTATCTGAACTCCGCCTCCCCTCGCCCCTCTCTCCCCTTCGCGCTTGTTAATTTGCCTCCTCCTCCCCATCATTGCTTTGCTTTGTTTCCCCCTGCCTATAATAAGTTGAGGGTGGGTTTGGCTAATTATATAAATCGTTCTCTGTCTCCTCCTTCTTCCTTTATTCTTCTTCTCCACTTATTTCCTTCCTCCCCGTCGGTGTAAAATCTCGATCGCCCCACTGAGGTTTTCTTTCCTTTCTTTTTTTAGCCATTTGTTTGTTCGAACAATTTACCCCGCATTTCCGTATCGTCTGATTACAAAACTCATCTCTCTCTCAAGAACAAATCTTCTTAACGGTAAACTTTTAACAAACAATGTCTGGAAACGACTTCTACGGTTCTCAACCCCCAGCTTACCCGGGGGCCCCGCCTCAGGGTCAGTACCCACAGCAGGGACAGCAGCAATACGGTGGCTTTGCCCCAGGAGGTGCTCCGCAAGCTGCACAACCTGGTACTCCGGGTGGATACTATCCTCAGGATAACAAACCTTACCCACAAGATCCCTACGCTCAGCAACAATCTGGATACCCGGGCCAGCCGCAACAGCAATACTATGGCTCCCCGTCCCCGACACAGAGTGCACCCTCGCCATACGCCAGCACTCCGAGTCAAGGATACGCACAATCTCCATATCAGAGTCCTCCGCCACAACAGCAACAGGGTGGATACTACCCGCCACAGCAACCCGGTGCAGCAGATTACAACCAGCAATAGCAGCAGCAAGATCGTGGTGTTGGAGGCCCTTATGGACAACCGCAGGCCGGGTATGGAAGTGGTTCGGAATATCATAATCAGCAGCAGCAACATGGGTATGGTGGAGGAGCGGATCAGTATGGTGGCCAGCATCCGGGCCCCTCGGGTCCCGGAGCGTACGCTGACGGAAGTGGAGGACCTGGGGCGGTGGGACCGAATGGGGAGAGGGGAATCGGAAGCACGATTGTTGGTGGGACTGCTGGGGCTTTTATCGGTAGTAAGCTTGGACTTGGCAAGGTTGGGGGTGCTGTCGGGGTGAGTTGATTCCTTCTGCGTGGTTTCTTCATAAAAAAGAGTGAACACTAATGAGAATACTGTTACAGGGTGCTATTGTCGCGAATTTGCTGAATAATAAGAAGAAGCATTAAGCTTTATGCTCTCTTCTCTTCTTCCTGGATTGTATAAAAATTGATGATGCACAAAAAAAGAGAAGAAAAAAAAAGGAGCAACGAAGGCACGATACGATATCTTGGTCAAGCATAGGGTTGGACATGGTCTCTTTCTTTCTTTTTTCCTTATTTTATTTTTCTGTAGTACTTTTTCCAAAGGAGGACAATGATACCTATCAACAAGGGGGATATTTGGGTGACGGCGTTTCCTTCAAGTTACGTTTTCCAAGGTTACATTTTTTTCTCTCTTTTTCAATATTCCCTTGGTTCATGGTAGTTCTTTAGTGTATTTGGTAATTTATCTACCGTATCTATGCATTGGACACTGGCTGTGCTGGCGGGGCTTTTTTTCACTTTGAAGATGGAGACTGAGCACTTTACTGTCGCACTGCATAATAAACTCAAGACAAGGAACAAGTTAAACCTTTTTGGCGCCGTATCAGTTGTTGGAAAGTACCGATAGTATAGTATAGTATCACGATCGCGATCGCGACTGTTGAAGAAATGAGCACTCATTACTACACGGGCAAAAGTACAGTGCATTGAACAAGCTATAAATACCGCACCTCCACCCTAGCTGTAATGTAATACCGGAGTTGGAGGTATAAACCCCCAGTTTCCCCCTAATCAGAGACAGGGCGGGCGTGCTAAGTGCAACACCAGGAAAGCACTGCCACGAGTCCACGACCGAGTGATCTCTTATGCACGATCCGCTGCGCTACCACACCATACCATACTTATATACCAAACCCCACCCACCACAACCTCACAGCACCAGTATCAATCCCGCACCGTACTTCCTCGAACGTAAAAACAAGTGCGCTACCGTACCACAGTGTAGCATAAACCGTACAGTGGGAATTCCGCTTCAATTTTTTTTGGATAGAGTGGTAACTTGTAAGTTAGGTGTATAAGCCGCGCAGCGCAAAAACTCAATATATTACGCGGGTCGGGGCGGGGGGGGGGGGGGGGCAAGTATACTTTTTTTCTTTTTTTCTTCAGGGAGATATATAATAACTGTGTGATTACATTAGTTACAACCTTAGTATGATACATAAGTTATAAGTGTACTTGGGATTTGGACTTGGACGGGGGAACGCAAGATGTGCAAGGAAGAAAGAGAGAAAAAAAGGGACTGTCTGTACTAATTTGTATGATGGTATATTTCTGACTTTACTAGATTAGAGCGCGCAGTAAAATTAGGGGAAGGACGGACGAGGCGCGCAAGGGAGGTAGGTAGGTACGGTAGGTAAGCTGATCCCCCGTAATGCTGTACTGTGCTGTACTGTATAAAGTGTCCGGCTTCAATTCGGCTGCGTGGGTACTGTGAGAGAGACTATGGGTTCGGTGCTGAGAGGGGCGTTCTTGCTCATAGGATACAGGAGAAACCAGTAGGCTTAAATACATGATGAAGACCCGCTCCGCGCCTCTCATATTGAGACCGCGTCCTCTGGTCATAATTGATAACGTGGCCATCCACGAGTCCGACAGTACCGTGCTTATCGTACCGTACGTTGTATTGGTGCTCTTGGTAAGGTGAGGTAAGGTAGGTATCATACAAGACGATATAAGGAAATCCAATGACTAGCCAAAAGGCAAAGGAAAAAAAAGGAAAGAAAGAAAGAAAGGTGTATGCTATGATGTATTGACTTCGGGTGTCGGATCGGTTTTTTTTTATAGTATAAATTAGTGGGTAAGCAAACAAATAAGAGAAAAATAAAAATAAAATGCTAAAAGTACGATACAGCGGGTATGTTATGCCAGGTACTGTATGAACGTATAATAAGTACGATATGGTAGGGTATATAACTCCTCCTCGCTCCTCTGTAAAGCAAGAAATAGAAGAAAAAAAGATTCATCATCAGAAATAAACATCCCTCATCTAAAAATCCGCCAAGTGATATATTACGTTTGCTCTTCCGTCTGTGCCCGCGCTTCCTAACTTCAATGATAAAAAAATAAACTAACCCCCTCGGTATCGAGAGAAGGGAAGAAAAGCGAAATAGGTAATATAAAGTATGATAAGCGGCCGAAGTCCCCCACCAACCAAAACAAGAATTGAAAAAATCAATAAAAAAAGACCAATCTATACGCCATTCACGCCCCAAGTACGAACAAAGAAAGGAAAAAAAGCACAAAAAAACCCAAGATTTTCAAATGAAAGAAAGGGAGGCATATAGAGAAAGGGAAAGAGGGGCTTAGTATCGTTCAGAGAACCCGCCGTATCCCTGACTCATGCGATTCCCGCCCGAGTTGTGATATGTGCTTGTTGCGTAATCGCTCGTAGGACCGGTGTGTTCGTAGATTGTTGCGCGGCGGTCTTCCTCCGGGATTAACTCCTTGACTTCCCACACGTTTGCTTTGGTGCCGACGGAGAATTCGAGGTCTTCTTTTGTGATGGAGTCCCAATACTGTCTTCTCGTTAGTTTTTAAGTGACAATGGGGAGGAGATTCAAAGTCTTACCTTGTAAACCATCATGACGCCAAGAAGGTTACAGACAGAAGAGAAGAATAATCCGTCGAGGTAGTGGTAAACCTTATCACAGATCCTGTCGCTAAAAGCGTATAGAAGCACTTGTCCGACGACGAAGAAGAAAACACCAAAGACAATGTCGCCCAACGGCCACCTATCCTCCAACGTTCCTATGACCAAAATCACCTGGCAGGCGACGTAGACGAACAGGAAGAGAGCGTTGACAACGTAGAGCACGATGAAGAGGGCCGTGGTCTTGGTGGGGCCTAGTCCAATCCAACTTTGGAATGTGCAGATTGCGACTCCACCGGTCACAACGAACATTACTACCGTTGAGAGTCGCAGGAGCCAAACTGATAGCGCGGTGCCATCTTCGTAAACTTGAAACCCGATGAAACCGTTGATAAGAAGACAAGTGCATAGGGCTGATGTTAAGCCGGCTTGGACAGCGACAAAGTATGCATATGGAGTGGATCCGATGGGGACGACACCGGAATCAAGACAGAGGGAAATGACAGTGAGAAGCATAAATATGTAAAAGAATGAAGTGATCTCCTTCCGGCCTGGATTGTGATAATCAATCGATATTAGCCTCAATTAAATTTTCATCGTGACGGATAAAATAACCCTCTAAAAGGGGGGCCGTCGATCATCGGGACACAAAGAACAGGAACAAGAAAAAGGGAATCACAAACCAACAGCGGTGAATTTCGATCGTACGTGAAGAGCCATTATCGAACACATTGCCAGCGCGAGAATATGAACAAAGCCATTAGCAGCCTGGAAAATGATTGTGTTTGCCCATTCGATGCTTCGTGAATAGCATAGCGCCTCTATACCCGGTCCCATCGCCCTTGATGAGTCGTACGGTCCTACCAGCGAGCATAGCGGTATAGTCGCTGTCTCGCATATCGACTGGAAGCTTCCGAAAGACATGATTGTTTGCTCGTCGTCGGAAGGGTCAAGAGGATGAGAATGATGGTTGGTGGTGGAGTTAAAGGAGCGGATGACGGGGGAGTGAGGAAAGGAAGAGGAAGGGAAAAAGTTAGGGGGCCGCTCAGTTTGGTAAGTTTGTGTAGCCTTGTGCCAAGGTAAGGTAAGTTCGCGATGAAATTGGCAAGCGTAAAAAAAGTGACAAACGCAGGCGGAAGAGAGGGAAGAGATAGTATAAGTATGATTTGAAGAGCAAGGCTTGGAAGTGGTGATTATCGTGGGATTTTTTCTTTCTCTCTTCTTGCTCCCGTTCAATCAGATATCGGGTTCTGTATATTCGGTCACAGCTCTCTCAGTGCTCTTTCTGTCCTTCGCTTGTTGGATTTCTATCATACTTGCGGAGAACTTAGGGGGTTGGATCGCGCGGGTAAGATGGTTGTCGTGGCGACTGGAATCTGTTTGGCCCCTTGCAGGGCCAGCCACTCAAAATCAAGTAAGCGCCCACTTTACTGGCTGCTTTTCCAGCCACACATCAATTATTCCCAACCTCTAGATTGTGTTCAATGTGTTCACTTTCTTTGCAGGCCGTCCTTACAATTCCGTGCGGCACCGTACCATGTTTTTTCCTTTTTAATCCCTGTTTTATGCACTTTACTTGCACTTTATTGTATTCGAGTATTGATTCCATCTTGATCCGTGGACAACGGTACATTTCAGTCCAGTCCCTAAAAAATCAAAAAAAAAATCCTGGAACCACTTGTGTTACCCCTCACACACACCTCCCTTCCATGCATCCTCCCAATATTGTGTGCATGCCGGCAGTGCACCCCGTTCTGTTCATCGAACATCATTCGTCTCTTCACTCATCAGAGTCATCTTTATATACATATACATCGCGCCTCTAGGCTCATCAGGTTCTCTCAATGTCGGCTACTTTTGCACCTGCTCCTGAGCGGCAATGCCATCCGGGGTCCCCTCTCTTATCTCCAGGCTCCAGGTTTTTTGTGCAGTTATCAAAAACACGAACACCCGGGATTGGGTCTCGGGAAAGCATATCACCCACAAAGCCAATCAGCTTGAGCACCAGCTCGACAATTAGTCTGCTTGTCTGTCAGGACCAGGAACAGAACAGGGGAAGGGGTAGACAAGCGGAGAAACAAAGAAAAAGAAAGAGCAAAGTCCGACTATGTTCACAGAATGCCTTAGATCAACTTCCGATCGATTTTAACAGGAGAGCCTACTCCCAAAGGTTCGAATAGATCGAAGAGGAGTGAGGTTTCTCGCCATAATCTTTCTCATTTCTTTATGTAACAGAAAAACCTCATGGATGTCTTTTCTCGCAGCCTCCTTAAGAAATCTCTGAAAGCTAGAACGTCCCCCCGTCAGCTTCTTAGACTTGGCTGTGTCCCCACACTGAATCGCAATCGAGGTTTTGGTATTCTTTTTTGCTAACTCCTGCAGCAACTGGTCTAACGGCTGTGCAGACGGTAGGCATCACATTTCGTTTCTTTCTCTTCGCATAATGCGTGAATAAGATCTAGAACCCATTTTTCTTTCTTCTAGACCATTTTTCCCCGAGCTGGTGAAAAGGGGTCACAAATTGTGACTGAGATCGTCATTTATGATTTGCTCTGATGGGCGTGGGATCTGTTTGCCCCTCCATCTCGATTGCTTTTGCAAAGCTAGCTTTCTACGTTGTGGGTCTAGTTTCTGTCTATCAGGGCAGTGTGGCCTAGAGGAACGGCCAAACAAAACTAATGGTTGAAACTTGATCCCGTTTTGGGGGATGGATGTACGAGTTCCATCCCAACTCCATCCCAACGGCTTGCATTCCGAGCCTGCCGCTAAGTGTATTAAGCCCAAAAACTCAAGGAAGGATGAGCCAGCCCATGCATTGAGGTTTCTATCTTATGTTTTCAAGTTGCGGTGCGAACTCTCCCGCCAATCCTGAAGCTGATATCGAGCTCAAACCCTCAGGGAGCAAGGCTCTGTTCAAACTTTCAGCTCGATATCAAACATGATGCCATCCAGCAACTCATGTCTCTAAATGACTGGATCATGGACATGAGCATGGGCATCAGCCCAATCTCCCTGCTCACATTATTGTATATCTAGTGATTATAAAGGGAGGGTTTCTTATAGCAAACCTGATGCTCGCCCTCTCACCACTAGTACTCGCCCTCAAAGCGTCATTCAATTCTAAGAGACAACTAGAAACAATACCTAGAACAAGGCTGATAGGTACTTCACCTTTTTCTAAAATGACATCTTCGTGGGTAATTTGGTCTCAACATAGTTCTAACCCGATAATTTCCTAGAATATCCAACGATCATACCTCCTTAAGCACACTCATCAACTATGTGCTCATTTATCGTCACCTATTTCGTCTACGAGGATTGTCGGGAACGCAGAAAACACTACGTGGATAAAGAATCTGGCGCTGGTAACAGCTGCGAACAAGGCCCTCACGAAATGTTCGTGACTATTCCCGGATCGTGTTCGGAGTGCAAAGACCCACACTAGTCATTACACCGCATTACGCTTTACATCAATGAGGTAACATTTTCATTTATTCGGAGCTTCGGGATGAAGTCGATAGGGAGGTGTTGATGGAACGGCGAATCAGGGATGGACGTGGGCCCAGCGGTGTGGATTCCTTTGGGGAAACAATTTCATTTCTACCGAATCTCCTCTCTTTTCATTTTTTTCTATATCCTCTCATTATAAGAATTCACTCTCTATTGCACCATGGCTTCTCGCTGGGCAAAACTCGATGCCTGGAATTATGGGCTATATTTGGCCTCTCATCTCATTCTTTCAATCCCTTTGTGCTAAATTTTGTGATTCCTCAAATCTGCGATGCATGGATAGTACCTATCCTTCCTGGTCTTTTTTTTTTTGCTTCTTCGAGGCATGCAATGAACACCTGGGACACATTTTTTCTCAATCAACCAGTCCTGAATTGGTAATGACTCGCGAACCTTCCATGAACGGGAATTACCTTCTCCATATTCATCACATGGCCATACCTATATCCTCCCCTCTAATTCCAGGTATCTTCCTTAGCGGTTCGTCCGAGTTTCTCGAAGGGCGGACTACCTTTACTTTCTTTTTCTCCATCTAAAAAGGCTACAGATCTTCTTTGGGGCCGGTGTTCAAATCCTTTCGAGACATCCATTAAGAAAAATCCTAAGAATCCCTGGTTAAATTAAAGAACATACAAGGAATTTGTGCGCGGTTGGCATCAAGAGACTGCAATTTCCATTGGTCTATGCCTGCATTAGCGTGATGATTGGTTTTCAGAGAGGATGAGGGCAAGTACGGCGAAATATTCTTTTTTCTCAACCCCCTGTTCTCTTCACAAAAACTCACCCCCCAGAAAAATATTGTCGAATCACCACGCTGACTGGTACACCACAACTGCTCCCTAACGGCTCTTGCTAACCGCTGGAGGTCTCCCTTTTTCCCTCTTACTTCTTGGAAGTACTTCACGGCGTTTACGGCGGCCTTTGAATAATCATGGTGGTTATCAGAGACATCGAGGAGGATACAGTAGTCAAACTCCAGGAACGTATCCCCAATATAGAGGGTAAGACATCTCTGCCCCCTCCTTCTCTTTACTCTCCACTCTTCCTCTATGAAACAAGTTCTGGGGATCGGGGGTAAAGCGGGAGCCCTATCTTCCTGCTAATGATCAAGGCCAAAATCAGGTTTCCCCTCCTCCTACTTCTATTCTTGCTCCTGGCCCTCCTCATCTTACCCTATTTTGGGCGAGGTTTGTATTATATTGGCTGCCTGTACGCACCCTGCCAAACCTGCTCTACAATCTTAGTAGAAAGCGTCAAACCACCATGCCGACATGGCGTAAACCCACTTATGCACATTGTCCCTAGTGGTTGGGTCTTTTGCCTAGCCTAGGATAAGCTTGTTTGTCAGGCCACTGGCGGAAAGGATTCTTGCTGTGCGGCGCTCAACCAAATATTGTATTGGTAGTACATGCTAGGCTAACTTATCATACTGCACTCGCGCGGCCGAATTGAAGCCGGATACTTTGTATGGGAACTACCACCCTAGGTGTCCGGCTTCAACTCGGCCGCGCGAGTACTTCGGGGGTATGATAGACGAAAGTTCGGCGAAGCCTCGGCTGCCAATCACATAGAAATTCTGTGAGCCACGTTCGCAGACTTACCCCTACACCCGAAGTATATGAGAGTTAGTGGGTACGGCCCACTCACTATCCCATCCCTCTCGCAGAACAGAGATGCCGTTCACAGCCGTACCAATACTGTATACCACCACATAGTACCTTGCCAGCTCTACCTTGCACCGTCGCCCCGAGAAAGAGTGGGAACATAAACAATCCATATGCGGCACTCCGCGCCTGATTGGCCCGTGGGAAAATCCAACAATCTACAAGTATCAATACAGTTCTGTAATTGCACACACGTATCATTAATGTGATATAGCAACTTCTGGTGGCTGGGGGGTTTTGCCAAAAAAACATATTGCTAAATTTTCGCTAGGTTTCTTAAAGTTTCTTTCACGTCACATTGCTTACTTTACGAGATTGGGGATTAGTTTTGCTAACTTACGGTAGTCCACTGCTACACGATACTACAGCGACTAGTAAAAAATATCAAAAATTGAGACAGGGAATTCGTGAACTCTGATTGGAGCTTTTCGGCGACTCAAGCTAATCTATATCCGTGCTTCAAACCTTTGTTTTCCGGTTTTTTCTACCGCTCGCTGTATAGGCTACGAGTCCCGTATATGGCATGCATAATCTTGATAACAGGGGAGGGGGGAAGGCATGCTGAATACCGGTACCGGTACCCGTGGTGAGCTGCTATATCATACTTTATATTACTGCACTGAGTCCCACTGTAGCCTCGCCTACCTGCCTGTCGTCGCCGGTGCTGGAGGTTTTTTAGGAGTTATTTCCTCCGATCTAAGAGCCGATACGACTACGATGGAAACTACTGTCGTACCTGGACACTTACAAGCCCAGCACCCCCTCAAATCCATTATAATAACCTACGACCAACTTCAAAGCTCCACCAAAAATCCCATGCAACCTTTCCCCCCGCACAACACTAGCCAAAGTAACGCCGCAGCCCCGCCCTTCCTTCCGTCCACATTTTCGATCGCGGATCTTTTCTCCCACCAACGGACCCCACAAGACAGAAAGCCAGCGAAAACCCCCGTGACCTTCTTGGTCCAGTCCCGAGCGTCAGAAATTTAAGGTTTGTGAGAATAATTCGGGATAGACGAAAGTCTGGCGAAGTCTTGGCTGCTAATCACAGAAATTCTGTGAGCCACATTCACCAGACTTTCCCCTACACCCGAAATACTGTAGTGGTCGTACCACTTGGGGCCCCCCCCCCCCCCAGTGCTGACCGAGAAATTTATGTATTTAAGTTTGGGACATCTGGTGCTGACATCATTTGTGAATGGGACAAAAATCTTAAAAATTTGGTTTTCTTCATTTTTTGTTTGTTTCTTTGAACATTGTGGCAGAGAAAGTGTAATTTCCAACTAAGATGACTTTTGTGGAAAGCCAATATTCACTTATATATCGCCAGTTCTCCCCAGCGCTACTTGATATCCCAGTATTATGTGGAGAGTTGGGTTGATATCCTATCAACAATCGAAATAATGATGAATTATGGAAAAAGGAAAATACGTCTAGAAGATTGAACTCAGAGCTGACAGCTGACAGGTAAGTAGGTTTGGGACAGGACCCTGCTGACGCTGACGAAAAGGTTTTTTTTAGGGAGGGGATACTACTTGCTGACAACTGACCGTCCCAAGTGGCATGACCAGTACAGTACAGTATCACTAGCAAGAGCCTACTCGAGACCTCGAGATTTTGTGTCTGCTCCTCAAGGCGTTCTGCTCACTTTTTTTCTCCTTTTTTTCTTTCTTCTCTTGCGCCCGGTTTGCCAAGGATGCCCCAGGGTTCCCGGGCGCGGGGGTTCAAGCAGAAAGAAGAAAGAAAGAGATCAGATTAGATGGCTTATCCGATGATCAGATCGAGCATAATTGATTGTAGTGAACAGTACAATATAAGATATTATTACATACCAGCCACTGGGCGAGCCAGGCTTGGCCACGATAGTATGTGGGATGTGACACAGCTCCCAGCGTTATGCGATCGTGGATTGAGGATTATTGGTAGGGCTTTGGTCTTTGCCCTCCCTCCTTTTCTCTTGGAACTAACATGTATGATACCGTCCTAGTGTGCAGAGTTTGGCAGTGAGTGATATTCTGTGATAGGGATGCCAGAGTGCAGTTGTTTTTGGTTAGGCTAGCATTTGAGGTAGGGTTATGGAAGGCGTGAGGGGTACTGATCTTTTTTTTCCCTTTCTATCATTACTAGGGGGTAATTAGCTCACCACGATTTCAAATTTTGGATATCTCAAATAGTGATTTGGGGTCAAATTACCATTTCAAATGCTGAGGTGTTTGGCACACCAAAAATTTCAAATTCTACAATGAGAGAATTTCAAATCACTGTTTCAAATACTGGTATTTCTTTCTGATTTCTTTTTTCTAATATTTTGTTACATGTAAGTTGACAGATAGTTTTCTTGCCCATTATGCTTGGTTGTGGCATGTGGAGATATTCAAGAATATGTTTCTCATAGGTGGAGGCTTCAGGGCTCCACAGTATACTGCTGACCACTCATCTAGGATATGTGTTTTGGTTGTGGCTATTGAGAAGGCACTTGCTTCTAGATATATCTTTGCATTAATAACAGTGCAGCAATCACCTGTAGTACAGTTATACCAAGATCAAGTATCTCTTCTATCTTCTTGATCTCATTTATTTCATCATTTATGATTTGCTTATTGTAGTAATGATTGGTCCTAGTGATTCTATTAGTTTGTTCCTTTGGTTTGTAGTTGCTGTTTTTGGTGTTTGCTTGTTTACTCTATTATTGTTACCCACAATTGTTGGAAATTACTTGTATAAATAATATATACAGTATGATTGTAGATGAATTGCTCAAGAATTCTTTTTTCCTTCTTAACCTTAATTCCTCTCTATAATTTAATTCAGTTGAGCCTGATTTTCTCAAATTCTAATTCTGACAATTTTGTACCTGCTTGGTTCATAGAAATTTGAAATTCCCAATTTCAAATTTTACCTGCCATAATTTCAAATACTCAATTTCAATTTATATTATTACAAATTCTGGCAAGCCAATCATACCCTAACACAAGCTCCTTCTCTTCCATTTTCCAGACTCCACTTTTCACCTTATTTAGGAAAGTGATTGTAGAGTAAAACACCAAAACTCACTCTCGCAATCCCCCAATGCTGAACTTTGGAGCTTTATAGGCTTGGGTTTATGACTTGGAGATAAAAACATCTTGGCTGGCACCCTACTACTAACTACTGTACATCCTTCATTGATAGCACCCTTGCCTTTACTACATGAAGCAAAAACCACTAAGTTACCTCCAGTCAATACATTTCCGACTGGTTGTCAGTACCTCCTACCCCCCCCCCCCCCCCCCCCCCCCCCCGTCAACGACTTTCTTATCTTGAGTACGATCCCATCGCCTTTAATGACCAAGCATGACACCAACGCTAGGCCAACATTCCTGTCATCATCATCATCGTAACCCCTCCGCCAAAACACTCCAGTAGCAATATTCCTCATCCTCTCCCTAATTACACCGAACAAACACCAACGTACTCATCATCTCATCACTTCCCCACTTTTCCCCCCTCCTTCAGCACACGAACGCCCTCCCCCTCAGCGCCCAAATCCGCGTAAAACCCTAGCAGCACAAGAGCCTTCTCCGAGTCCTTCCCCGCCCTGGCCTCCTTCAGCGCACTATCTAGGTCCAGCAGCAGCGTCTTCCGCACAGCTTCAATGCGCGGGATCTGCGTTTTCACGAACGGGTGTTGCGGCGGTAGCTTTGGGAGCAGTGTTCTCGTGACGAACAGGTAGCCCAGGAGGATGCGGGATAGGCGGGGTATGCCGGGGGTTGAAGATTCCCCAGGGTCGAAGTCTGGAATTGGGATAGCGGTTGTGGGGGCGGCGGAGGTGGAGGTTGAAGCGGAAGGGGAGGTGGGAGAAGGGTGAATGAGTAATAACGTTGATAATTCGTCGAGGCGGTAGGATAATGTCAGGAGGTTTTTAGCTAACGTCTATAATAATCCCCCAATTAGCCTCCCCCCTTCCCTCCACCTCCCCAAGAAAGAAAGAAAGCATCAACAAACCTTCCCCTCCCCAACCACCCCCCTCCTCCCCCTCAACCCTTCAACCTCCCTCCTAACCCCATCAACAACCCCCACAACCCCCGCAACCTCCCTCCGAAACCCCAACAGCCCCATCCGCAAATCCACCACCCGCCCATCCCCGCCTTGCAAACTCCCGCCCAGCCCCACGAAGTCGGCGTAGTCCCGGTTCACCAGCTCCACCAGTTCCTTCTCCAGGTCTTTGCTGCGCGCGCGCAGCTCCGCGCGCAGGTCCTCGAGCGTCTGGTGCCGGTTGCGCAGCGAGGCGAGGAATTCCGCCGGACTGAAGGGCGCTTCCAGGTTTGAGAAGGCGCTGCGCGAGAGAGGGGTTGGGAAGGGGAGGGTGGAGGGGTTGTTGTCGTCGTCTTCGTCTTCGTCGTCGGGGCCTGAGGCGTTGTGACGGTGCGATGGGGGTGGGGAGGGGCTGGAGGTTGGGGAGGAGTCGAAGTAGAATTTTGACATTGAGTCTTGTTGTAGGTTGTGGTTGTGGTGATTGAGATGGTGATGGGGAAGGAGGTTTGGTGGGAAAGGTTGGTAGTTGTTGTAGCCTGTTGGTCTTGGCGCGCCAAACTTTATCTTGACTGCATGGGACGTGCGCTCGTTTGCCTAGAAGTTTTTTTATTTATTTCTGGAAAGTGGCTCGGGAGAAAGTGGTTCGCAAAGGGCTTGGAATTTAATTTCTTTGAACGGTTTAGGCATGTGCGAATTACTTTCGGACCGCACAGTACCTCCTGAACTTACTTCAACGCACACATTTCAAAGCGTCATTGGAGCTTCGCGAGTGACTACTTACGACGATCATTACTTGCGAATGTTTTCTCCCTTGCAGTCGCTAATATTTAGACAAAATTTGATGTCAGAAAAAATTTAACCATGTAGAGCCATCTCTATTCCGCTAAATTTTACAAAAGGAATGATCGATAGAATACAGACTGGCATAAAGGAAAAAAAAAGAAAAAAAGGAATGATATCATATACAAATCCACTCACTCCCTCATAGACAAGCCCAACAATCAACCCGATATATCTATAACGTAAACCCCGCCAGAATACTTACCCCATTGACAAAGAAAATCCGAAATATGACCCTTCTAAGTTCACGTGAAAGAGGAAGAGAAGAATGCTGAAGAGAAGGAGAAGAAAGAAAGGGAATCGGAGGAAAAATAAATAAATCCAGGAGACCGAGCTCAAGAAGGGGTCCGGTTCCAATAAGATGTAATGTCTATCAGGAAAAAAAGGGGGGGGGGAAAGAAAAAGTTCATTTAAATCAGGCCCTGTCGGCTTTGTTCGCTGCGCTGAAAATTATTCCCTAATGTTTGAGGAGATATTAGAACAAAATACTAAGGTTAGGTTAGAGGATCCTATTCCCGAGGTCATCGCTCTGATTTTTTAACAAGGCAATGACCTCGTGAACAAGAGTCCGCTGGAAGATGTTAGGATAGCTACCTAGAAACATCACGACCGAAAACTTTGACTTTTATCCAATCCATAATTACCAAAACTCTGTTACGGGCTGTGAAGATTAGAATGTTAGCTAAAAAAATTTTGGATCATACTGATCTGCGGAGCGGGTGATGCATACTAGAAAAGCACATTGACAAATACGCAGACCTCCAAAAGAGGTAGGTCAATGATCCACCGGAAGCCAACTAGATGAGGTGGTCAGCATGAGTGCAATAAATCATTACAGGGTAAACAATTAGAATATATACGTTTCCGTTGAACCAGGTGATATCAGCAACCGCACGCTCCATCCCGATGTAGGCCAAAGATCCCTGGTGACTGTATTCAAAAGGTGACAGCTGCTTGACCCTTCTGATCGCCCTGCTCTTCTTCTGAATCTCCCTCTCTAGTGACTCACGTTCCTCCTGGACTTTCGCCTGGGCGGAGAACTCCTCGAGGTGATTCAGTTCCGATTCTAGATTTTGTGTCTGGGCCATAGAGTTGAACAAGCGTGCCAAAAAAGCACCCTGTTGCGATGCCACCTGAGCAGTCGGAGCATACTTGGTGGCACTGCAGTCACCAAGGGCCCAGATACCATCGGTGCCATCGACAACAAGATACTCATTAACTGCTAGACCCCTGCGAGAGTTCTTTTGCTGTGGAAGCTGCGACATCAAATCCCGGACAACTTGTCTCACGGCATTTCCTGTGGCCCAAACCAGGCATCCATAAGGGATTGTCTGCAGTTCCTTTCTTCCGTCGGGATGGGTAACCTCGGCTTCAATATGCTTGTCGGTAACCTTCTTAACCATTGTCTTAGTGCGAACCGAGATCTTTTCGTCCTTGAAGGTTTTCTCAGTGTACTCGATGAGAGTCTTGCTGAACATGGGTAGGACCTAGAAAACAACCTATCAGATACATAGTTCACATGTCGGAGAACCCTTGCTACATGGCTACTTGCATTCGGAAGCGCCTCAACGAGTGTAACATGGAAATCATCGGCAATTCCCGGAATCCATTTCTTCAAGTCATCTTCAAAGAAATCTTGTAGCTCCGCAGCAAATTCAACACCAGTAGGTCCACCTCCGACAACAACCTAGGCAACATTAATGGTTAGCAACCCCGCACAGAACCTAAAGAAAGAAACACGCCATCATGTATTTTTTCAAGAAAAAAAAAACTTACCATGTGAAGTAGGCGCTCTTTCTCCTTCTGGGTTTGGTCTTTGAACATAGCGGTCTCAACACAATCCATGACGGTCTTCCGGATTTTATGAGCATCGTTTATTTCTTTCAAGAAACATGCGTTCTCACGAACACCCGGTATTCCTGTTGTAGCTTGTTAGTAATGTAATTGGCTAAATAATAGTAGTTCTACTACCACTTACCAAAAGTAGCATTCTCCGCACCAACCCCCACCACTAGGTAATCGAAAGGAACCTCTGTCTGATGCACCTCGCCCTTCACATCAGAAAGATCATTGATAACAATAACGCGACGTTCATTATCAATTTTGGTTGCCTCAGCTTCGTAGAATTTCACTGAAGCCTTTTTGTGCCGGATAATGTGACGCAGAGGTTCCATGATACTTCGATGTTCAACGGTTCCAGTAGGACAACTGGGGAGCAGAGGTGTAAACAGGAAGAAGTTCCTTGGTGAAATAATTATAACATTATAGTTTTCTGTGTCCAATTTCTTGAGTAGTGCCACGCTACCCCATCCAGAGCCTAACAGGTAAAACGTAAAATCAGTACTCTGTAACTTCTTGAAAATTGTAGTAGTTAGCTGCTCGAGTAGAAAACATACCGAGAATAACAAGCGTCTTCTTTGTTGGATCAGGTTCAATTTGCTCATGAGGAAATCTAGTCTCGTAAATGGAATACGCTAACCATCCAGCTCCCAGAAACGTCAAACCCAGAGTTAATCTCCAAGCATTTCTAAGAATTCGAAACGCCTTCTTTGGTTTTGGTTTTGGCTTTGGAATTGTAGCAGCATCAGAGGCGATACCACGACGAAATGACTGGATTGGCTGTGGCCTGAGCCCCTGTCTAAAGATCTGACGAGGGACAACCAAACGTGAATTGCGAGCCACAAGCGTATTTGCGAGAGGCCGGAATCTGACCGCAGCATTCATAGCTGTGATGTTTTTTGGTCTCGCTACTGGAAAGAAAAACCGATGTGTCGAGCGCAAAGGCCGAATAAAGGGTCTGCCTAAGTAGGAGAGGGACGAGGTGGGAGGCTCAACTAAAAGGGACGGAAAAAAAAAAACTTATGTGTAAGAAAAAAAAAAAAACACTACGCAAATAGGGCCCAAAACCAGATATCGGACGGAAAACAAACCCCACCACTCCTACCGCCAACCACACATTCCAGCGGTGTAACCCTTACAGAGTCACAGCTCTACAGGAAATAATGCTAGAAGAAATTGTTGTAGTGCGGCAAAGAAAAAGAATTTATCCGTTTGCCTTCTGGTATAGCGTGGGCCAGCCCTTCGCGGCTCCTTCGGAATTGGCCTATTGGCTGTAGATTCTGAGCACTTTAGTGACAAACTCAGTCACCCAGACAGTATGAAAGAAAAATTGCTTTTCGGTATTACTGTACCATATTTTGTCGGCCGCGGCCACTTTGAGGCGTAATTCAAACTAGTCAGTCTGGCTGATAAGACCTGACGCCTCAGAAAAAAGTGAGACGAAAAAGGAAAAAGTGAAAGAAAAAAAAAAGGGTCAGCAGCGACCCATTGAGAGATGAAAGGGAAAAAACGAAATCAGACGTCACTGCCACCTCCATACTCTCACTGATAAAAATTTGATACGGTAAGCCACCAAATAAGTTATTGGTGCAATGCTGGGCAAGCACACCTGGGCCACACACGGTGCATGAAATTCTCCTTGCAAAACCCCTGTTACCGAGCCCGGGTAAGGGATCCCCTTTAGTTAAGAAGCGAGACGAAGCGGCAGACTCCCGATGAACCCCCGTGAGCCTGCATTAACGGTGGATTGCGATGAAAATATCATTGGAGAGAAGTCTCGTTTGGAGAGGAGTGGAACACCCGAGGTGTGACAAGTTGGTTGTTCACTTGATCAAAGGGGGGTAAGCAATTGGAAAGAATTTCTCCCGAGATTAACTTACTTGCTTCCAAAGTGCGGTTCTCAAGATCAATTGACCGGTGATACTGGGTAGTGTATATCATGATGACTAATAATTACTGAACTCGAATACCTGGATGGACGCATGGCATATCATTCGATGCAGTACTCGAAAACCTATATTTAGTATTGTCTACAGAAAGCACGAATTATTACTCGAGTATACATTGCCCCGGCTTGGTTCATAATTTTCATCAAACTTTCGAAACTTTATCTCGACTGTCGAAGTACTTTCTGTTTGGTGGGTTTCGCTTACGACCAGACAGCCACTCTTGGACTCTTGGTTGAGTTTGTTCCAGCCCTCAGTCTCTCTACTTCTCGGAGCATCCTGCTGAGACCTCACGGTACTGTAAATTATTCTTAAGCTCGCAAAAAATGTGAAAAAGCACCATTGCATCAACCATAGGCCTAAAGTTACAGACTTCAAAGAGATTTCACCATTTATGACGCCGTTGTTGGGAAAAATAAGTTTGCTACAACGATACAGAAACGTTTTTCCAAGTACAAACTTGGATTTCGAGCAGCTAATATGTCTCAGACCACCAGCTGTCCAGATCTCTCAGTAATTCCAATATCACCCAACACCTCCGCGATTCACCGGATACCCATATCAGAAAGCTTCTTATCCTTCATCGCCAGAGCACCATTTCCTCCCAATATTTCCTACTTTTCACCCCCATTAGCCCCCGCAGAGTCCCTAACGATACATCACTCGCACAAACCATAAGAAAACAAGCGTCCATCATAAGACCAAATCCAGAGACCCAGCCAATAACCCCATTACATCCAATATACCACTGAAATTCCTAATAACCCCCTTCCAGGCCCTACATAACTTCAAACCAAGATCAATATCCTCAACCCAGCTCCAGCTCAAGTCATGTAGACAGGACAATCAAGCGCCCGTGCAAAAGCTCCAAACCACCAAGAATACTTTGATCTTGTCTATTCATGAACGGTCATAGCGCCATTCCCTCTAGCCAACATAGTAGAGCTTGAATAGCACTACACCCAACCTCAGTCCATCGACTTACAGTGACGTACCTACAGTCGTACATGCCCGCCAGAAGTTATTTATACTCTAAACGCCTGCTCAAACCTGGCTAGTATCTTAGGACTCCTTAGACATTGCAAACACCCTCCTAGATTATTTAAAAGAAAAAACACCGTCATTCCTCAAGGCCTCAGAATCTCACCCTCAATTACCGCTTCCATGGGTCTTGGGCGTCACAATTGATCACTCGTATAATCCATCCCCTTCCAAAGTCATACCACAGCAATAAAGCCAAACCCAGACACTATAGCATTTTTTGTTTGTACTCCGAGCGCCTGTCAGGGAGCACACCCCCAAGCCTAAAACACATTCAGCTGGCCAAGCAAAATATGACATGGCATAAACCCGGAAAACAGGGCACCAGGCTAAGTCGGATGGATGGAGCACAGCAGAGTTGCCAACATGTAAGTTAGGCCCTGCTCGGCATGTACCAGTTTTTTTAAACCATGATATTGCCTGAAAATGACTTATAAGTAAAAATGGAAATACTGTAGTACTTCAAGAAACAAACCTGCCCGGCAGTCCTACAGTTTTACCATGGATTTTTGTTATCATGCATCAAAGATGCCAAGGATCAAAGCTTGGGATTGAAAATACTCGTGCTTCTCTGCCTAGTATTGGTTTCCCCATTTGTCCTAGTGAGCCTAAGTTGGTAGTTTTCTGCAAAAGTAGTATAGTGGGTGGCTAAGAGTATGTTGTCACAGGAGAGGTATATATCAGATACTGCTGATGAACAAATAGCAAAAAAGGGTGGGCAAAAATTCATCAAATTTGGTCCACAATGCCTTGAGGGAAAAGCCTTTCAACATCAGTATAAGCAGCAATTATTTCACTTCATGTTTGTACCAGGATGACTTTTGATCAGGTAGCTGTTTCTTTGCAGATTAATAAGGAAATGGTCTAACAAACCTATAAGAGAATTGAGATAAGCAGGAAATTGTGATATTTACTGTAACTGCAGGAATAAAGACTTGAAGTAAAGATAAGAGATCTAACTAGACAATATATACATAGAAGCACTTTTCAGATGTACAAAGCATACAGGTGATGCTGGCAATGGTTGAATTAGGAGACAAAGTTCATGATATGTCAGTGATACCATAAAAATATCTACATAGACCTAAAGAATATGAGAGAATGAAAGCCCTTGCTTTAAAGGATAATGAACATTATCTTCATATATTTCCTGAAATCATCCAAGAAGTGGGAGTACATATCTTGCTTGTCACCATATATTAAATGATGAATAAATATCATAATTTATTCTGCTATAAATAGAGGTCAAAACTACACTTGGATGCCCAAAGTAAATTAGACTGCTTATCACTTATGCAATAGGGGTTAGTACAGCCCATTGAGTTCTTTATTTTTAGTGATGAGATGATATTTGAGGTTGGCTCACCCCAGAGGCTTCAGAATGTTACTTGGCAAAAGGGTGAAGATGCTTATGTATCAGCAATACTAGATAAAAAAAATCTGGATTTAGCATAATGACTTTCAGTAGTATTACTTTGGGATTTAAGGGAATATTATAGGTATGGATGAAAGAGAGTCCAGGGGAGTAAGTAGCAAATAATGAACAACTACAAAGGGAAAACAATGAATAAGAATGCTAAGTACTGTAGTGACATGATCATGAGGGACAGTCAGCTGTCAGCAGGGAGTGTCCCATTCCACAAAAATGACTTTTCGTCAGTGTCAGCAAGATAGTGTCCCAAAATTATGAACATATCAGCTTGTCCTCCTATCCTAGGAACTAGGTCAGTTTTTAATTCATACTACTGTATATAGTACAGCCACTAGTCAGAAGTATTCGTGAAACATATTTTTTGGCTTACTAAGCTACCTTGCCAAAAATACCAGATTGTGACCATGAATGTAAATGGTATCACCGTTACGATCATAACATACCCAAACAATTTATACTCCAGCCATGACTACCTGCCCCTTTATCTTTTAATTATGGTTTACCAATCTGGATATACAAAGCACTCAGTACCAAAAAACAAAAGAACTCCCAATACCTCACAAATAGAGATATCAAATGTTGAAAAAGGCATGATTATTGCCTTTTTCTACTGCCTCCAGAATATTGTCCTTGTTGCTCAACTCATTGGCCAGCCTTGTATAACAGTTAAAAGCTTCCTTATCTGAGCATGTGAGCACCAGTCAGTGGAAAACATCCCTCGTCCTGGTCACACCCCTGCTCTTAGCTGTCAGCAATGTCGCATAATCATCCAAGCAGCCAAATCCAACCAGAAAATGACTAGATCTGATTTCAGAGATAGATATACACCTGGTGTATCACTTTTTACTGGTAAAGCCCTCTAAACTGGTACTACTCTGAGTGATAGGATATGATTGACTAATAAATAAACTGTATATAAAATAGTGGATAGAGTACTTAGAGAGGCCAATGTCAAGAAATGGCTAGCCAAATCAAGACCCAAGCTCAAGCCTAAGTATGAGGCAAAGAGATTGAAATGAGCTATAGTTCATAAGAATTGGACAGTGGAGGATTTTGAAGGAGTTATTTGGAGTGATGAGTGCAGTGTGGAGAAATCCAAGGATCCAAGGCAGCAATGGGTTTTTAGAGAACCTGGAGAGAAGTGGCTAGCTGATTGTATCTATCCAAAGGAGAAGGATAAGGGAATTTCTCTCATGGTTTGGGGCTGCTTTTGGGGTAAGAAAAAAGGCCCTTTAGTTCCTATTACCCAAAATGTCAACAAGACCAGGTATGTTAGGCTCTTGAGAAGACATCTTTTTCCTGTTATTCATCAAATGATCTCCTTTAGTATGCAAGATATCCTCTTTCAGCAGGATAATTCTCCTGTTCACAAAGCTTATAGTGTTATGGATTGGTTGGAGAGAAACTATACTGAAGTAGAGAAACACCCCCCCTACTCTCCTAATTTAAATTCTATTGAGCATACATAGGTTGAGCTTAAAAAGTGATTGCATGAGCAGTGCCCTAGGATTGCAGATACCCCAGGAGGAAAGGAGGCTGTAAAGAAGAGATTGGCCCAGGTCTTACCCTTAGTTTGGAAGATAATTCCTGAGGAGTTTTTTGAGAAGTTGTGGAAATCAATGCCTAGTAGAGTGGCTGCAGTTTTGGAAGCAAGGGGAGGCTATACAATGTATTAGATAGTATCAAGGTTCTTTATTTCAAATTTCTATAATTAAATTTACAGTGGGTTGTTTGGTGGTTGGCTTACCCATTCATTCCTTTGCTCATTCACTTGCATGCACATATCCTTATTGCCATTGACACCACAACCCCACTACCCCACTATTAACCCTACTATGATGCAATCACAATTAAACACATGTCTCAGATCACGAATACTTCTGACTAGTGACTGTACACTCTTTGAGCAGTTACTACTGTATCATTCTAAAGCTAAACCTATCATAGGGGAAGTGCCACAAATAAGGACATAATTACAACTAAAGGTAACCTAGTCCCAAAATCATTTATTAACTTTAAACAGGCAATTCTTTTTTTATACTCTGTCCTAAAGCCTATTTTATATCAGCATCATGTGTCCTAACCACTAATACTTTTTTTTTAGGTGTCAGCAACCTGGAGTATCCTTCTTGAACCTATCACTACAGTAGAATAACTCAAAGTAAATGCTATGATTCTACATACTGAAGAATATCTCTATTTGCAGGTACTTAATCACAACATTGCAGAATATAATGTAAACTAACTGGGAGGTCCTTTTGAAAACCATCATATACCTTGTTACCTATTCTGGGAGTTTGGTGAGAAGATATAGATACAAAGTTTAGGAGGAGGTTTAGATTAGTTTTTATATCAAGAGTCAATTTTACACCAGTATCTCTATCTATTTATTGAAGCAATTCAGACCCAAATTGGATGACAATGTTGGTTAGTTGAGGATAATGCTGGCAATTACATACTTGCCACAAAGATAGATCTCCAGGAAGCAACTGCTCAAAACATTCATCATATACCAAAATAGCCTACAAATTCTCCAGCCCTGAATGAGATTGAGCCTTGTTGCAATTTTCTGAAGGATGCAATGATGGAGTATAATTTTACTGGAGTGGGGGAACAAACTAGGCAAGAGATAATAAATACACTCAGACTGGAGTTGGAGCATATACTACAGGAGTTAATTGATCACTTTTCTATGAATTTTCATTTGAATCTCTTACAAGTTCAGGTGATAATAAGTTCAATACTTGATTTTTATTCTCTTTTACTTTGGATATAATCTTGAAATCAGAGTAAATATAGTTTTCATTTTGCTATAAGAGAACTTACTTAAAACTCAGACCTCCCAGTAGTCTCTTTCTTGCCACTCCCTATACCTCTTGTGTCAGAAACAACCAAGTTATGCTCATTATGACAAATAGGGAAACCAATACTTGGCAGAGAAGCACGAGTACTTATCAGATTAACAATTTCCTTATATAATTGATACAGAGGCTTGCCTGTGTTCAAATCCTTTGCTAATCAAATTTTGTTGTACTTTGCATGTTAATTTTTGGAACACATGCTCTCACACAAATTAATCAGTCATAAATACTAGAGAATAAAATGCCATGGTTTTTTTTTTTCAATGAAAAAGTGCGGTATTTGTAACATGCTGAGCACGGCCTGGTTTTTTTATAAGTGAACTATGAAAAATAAGTCAAAAAAACAGAAAAACCGCGGTTTTTCTGACCTGCCGAGCAGGGCCTTAGTAATTAAAGTGTGCACATTTGCACTCCAAAGGGCCTTATAGGAAAAAGTACAAGATGGACGAATACCACGAATAAACGCCGTGCAATCTAAAAGTATACCGAACAGTGATCAAAATTCTACAAGTTACCCTGAAACGCGAAACATCAGCCCATCCGATGCGCCGTCACCCACCCATCCAATCCAACCCAACGCCCCAGGAAACACCCCACCAGAAAAGTGAAAATTGTCAGCAGACATGATACCAACACATCCAATCCCTTCGCAGCCTCCCCGCAGACGCCTGCGAGTGAGTGAATGAAGATCTACAATAGATCTACAATACCCCCACTTAAACCCGTACCGGCAGGCAGGCAGGCAGTTTCACGAAGGGGGCGTCCGGGATATGAGCAACATATAATAAGTGCTCGGGTAGAGCACTTGAACACGTTACGATACCCCGCCCGGCGAACAAGCCAAGTTTAACCCACCGCCACCACCCAAAAAAAAAAAACCCTCCCCTCTGCCAGACAACCCCATAGACAACACAGCAAAACCCCGAAATCAACCCTTCCCAACCGCCACTTTGCTTTTCTCCCATACAATACCCCCCACCCCTGACTCCCCAGCCAAGCCCAGCCCAGCCCATCCCGACCCAAAATCACACCCCATCACTCGCCGCCGCTACCACTCCCTCCTTACGTCCTCCTCCCTCACTTTCCTACCCAAGCCTCACTTCAACAACCAACAACCACCCCAACAACCAACCAACCAAACCAAACCTCCGGGACCACCACAACACCCCCCCTCCCCCCCTCCCCTTTTCCTTTCCCCCACAAGAAGTGCAAACTCCCACTCTTTTCTATCATAAATCACCGTATAGCCCCCCACACAGAGGCGCATATTATACAAAGAGAGACAGAAACAGAAACATGAATCCCGAACCGACCCGACCCGACCGACCCGGCCGACCCGGCCCACAGCGGGGCTGACGAGTGAGGGATGAGGGGGTGAATATAATAAATACATCCCACGACGGTAAAGGTAGGTACTAGTATCATACTAACAGTCGTTGTGATTGTTACGATATGATAGGTAGGGTATATATGTACGAACACGGTACAGTACAGGTAACAGGCACGAGTAAAGTACTGTACAGTACTCCACGAATGAGTGGGCTGCCTACCGTACCGGTAGGGCCAGGCAACTACATTATGATATTTACTCGTAGCTTAGCTTAGCTGTACAGTGTTGTACTCGTATTAAAGAACGCACATAGGGTATTGTACAGCACAGAACACGCATACAGTACATACGTACGATACCGTGCGTGCATGAGGGAAAAGTCACGGGATATCAGATCAGGGACTTAGCGTAATGTAGCAAGCAGGTCACAGATAATGAATGAATGAGCTGTGGGAAAGAAAAGTGTACTCGGGGTGAACCACATCATTGTTTGCAAAAACACCAATGATGTGGTTCGAAAATGTTTGACTTTTTTTCTTCCTTGTTTTTCCTTCCTTTTTCTTTCTTGTTTCCTCTTGATTCGACCGTGTACCATACCGCACCGTACCATGTCCCACTTCTAAGTTACAGTTGTGGCTGTTGCGAAATCCATGCAAGGAAAAAAAAAAAAGAGAAAAAAGAAATGTATCCCAGAGACAAGGAAAAAAGAAAAAGTACAGGAAAAAAAGAAAAAAAAAACTCCACTCCTATGCTTGCAATGCCTGAAATGAAAAACACCCAATAGGAAAAAAATATAAAATTACCGATGACTTGAAAGGTAAAACAGTGGATGATAATAATACACTGGAGCCAATCGATAGACAGGGCTGATAATAATAATGACGTCTGTCATATGCCCCAAGCCAAGCCCGTCCTATCAGAATCGTTCCTCCGAAATGTCATCTGAATCATAAAAGGAAACCTGGTATATGTACTGGGTTGTCAACAAGTAAAACAAACCACGCAATAAAACAAAAAAGCAAGCCACCCCCCATCCACTTTAAAATGCAATACACAAGTGCCAATAGTTGCTCATCCATGCCACGTGCATAAGACTACCGGTAATGATGAAAATGAAAAAAAGGAAAGGAAACGGAATAATTATACATGGAAGTCGGGGGTAGGGCTGGACCAAACCGGAGGCCAGTCGGTTTGAAGGTACGGGACAACACCAGTTTTGTATTCAGATCTGGTCTTGGCCAATGGCTGATAATGCATTCTTTGCCATGATACACCCATCCCTTCTGGTGACATTGATGCAGGCGGAACCAGTAAGGTGTTAACTCTGCGGACAGGCCTATATGGAGAGTTTCGTACCCAAGTCGGGGATTGCTGCGACCCAAACCCGGGAGTGGTTGGAGAGGAAGCAGCTGAGTGATGCAGAGTTTGGTGCTGCGAGTAAGGAGAAGCAGCACGAGAATGAGCGCTGTAAGGAGAAACAATCATGGGCGCCGTGCTAACAGGTGATATCTGAGGTGTAGGTTGGGAATACACTGTAGACATTGCACGACCAGCGGAGCTGGGAAAAGGCAATTGATTCAGAGGCATCATGGGTAGTGTCTGCGATTGCTGCTGAGGCTGGCTGGTGACCGGAGGATAGTTATTGGCAGACAATCTCGGAGCGTGGGCGGGTATCTGTGCAGAATACTGTGGTACAGTTATAGATATTTTGGGTGCCATTGAACGAGTGACCCGTTTAGTTGGTGGCTGCATGCCAATTGTGGGGTCAAAGGACCTTTTCCTGGATGGCTGGAAGTCGGGTTGGGGCATAGGGGTGACTGGAGAATGTGCTGGCATAAGTTGAGAAGGGACTGATAGTTGATGCAATGCCGGCATTGGTGTCAGCATGGTAGAGACCAACCGGGATGATCCACTAGACGAAGATGTCGCTGGCGGTGAAGGCAAAGAGCCGGGAATTGACGGCAAAGTAGGTGTAATAGGTGTCGGTGCCCTTGAAGGTACCTCGAATGGTGCCCTCGATGCCTTATCCCAATATGCCGCAAACTTGCCAAGAGTTTTATGCCATGCCTTCCACTCCACATCTCCAACAAACAAGCTATACCTCATATTGCTTAAAAATTCCACCTCCATCACATGAATCTCCTGCACCGCAATTCCCGAAACCTCTGCCCATGTTTTATTGGTATAAGTGTTGTCATCCAAAACTAATAAAAAAAAATCAGTTCGCTGAACTGCAAAAAATTACCTTCCAATGAGGGGGAGGGAGCATACACTTATTTCCCAACATCAACGCAACAGTAAGAAGTCTGAATTCACTGCCTGGTTTCCCCTTTACTGTTGGATTGAGTTTCTTCAATCTGTATATGAATAATAAGGCCAGTAGAATGACGTTTTGTGACACCTGGGTGGTCGATAAGATTGTCGTGACCCATTTACGGAATCCTAGACTAGGGGTAGCATCTGATCCAAGAGGAGCCTGTGGAATCGGTGTGGTTGTTGACTCTGCTACTCTTTGGAGCACAGCTGACGACTCGAACCAAAAAAGACAAGTAATCTGATATATATAATTAGAAAGGGAAATACAGTTATAGAAACGAGGAAAGTGCTTACCTGTGATGCAAACTCTGCCAAATTTGCTTTTGACCCATTGATAGTTGAAGGGACGCTCAATGAAGCACCTGTGTTACTAGAACTTCTTCGTCGTCTGGTAGGCTGCTCCTCCCGTGACTGCTGAACTACTGAATTTCTTCTCGACGATGGTGGACTCTCCCTTCTCTTGGAAGGGAAGAGCGATGGGTATGGATCCTCACTCGGTATCCTAAATATTTCCAACGGTCCAGGTAATCCACGACCAACCGGAGGCTCGAATTGTTGAAGCTGTCCATAACTGGGGGGTAGTAACGGGCCTACGTTCTCATTGGTCATATCTGGAGGAGGAGTTTGAAGACCTGGCTTTACGAAATATGTTGAAGGAGTTCGTGATGGGGGATGTGAAGGTTTGTAAGACCCCTCCGAGACAGGTCGTTGCCAGTCGTAAGAGTTGGACCGTCGTGGTGGAATGGGACAAACAGATGTTGAGTGATGGTATGATTGTAACCCTTCCAGAGGATGGTGAGTAGTGTGAGGATGCATGAGTGGTCGAGCTGCGAAGTTCAACATTAAGGCAACCTTTTTGGGGGGAGATATGGGGAAGTAATTCCAAGGTAATGCCGAGGGGGTAGAATGGTATATATTCTCCTGAGGGTGAGTATGGGGGGGGGGGGGGTTCAAAGTAGTAAGTATAGAACCGATCTGTGTCTGTGTGATATTTAACCCCCCAGGCAGTGGTGAAGATGATGAAGAGACACTGCCGCTATGGCCTTGTCAAGACCAGAGAGAGGCCAGGCAAGGAAGAGAAAGCTATGCTATGCTGTGTGGTAGTGCGTAGGCCTCGGAGCTGGGAATCTCTCGAGAGCGGCAGCAGCAGGAGAAGAATGAGTACAAGTACAATACGGTAGTGGGAGCAGCGGGAAAAGTAGCGGTGAACGGCGAGTGGATGGAATAATATTATTATTTCTAGAGGAACCCAGAGTATGACCAGAATTGCTTCTGGTATTGGCGTCATGTCATGTCTTAACGGAAACCGTAATAAGAGAAGCAGGCGGACTGAGGTCGAGACGAGGTTCGTCGAACCCTTGATGTAATGAAGACGGGCTTTGCCACTTTTCCCAAGTAAGCGGCGCGTGCCGGGCGAAGTGAGTGTGTGAGGGCATGCGCGTTCCGCTAAGCTGTGTGCGTATGTATCGGATTGGGAAAGGGGAGGTGTGAGATTCCTTGGGGCCATAGAGATTGTGTTTGGAGAGAATTGGGGAAAGAAAGAAGGAAGGGGTTGGCGTTGGCTGTGGGATGAATGTGGATGGACCGGACTGGGGGTTGTGAGTGGTACTGGTGGGTGTACCGGTATGAATGATGGGAGCGAACTGAGTGGAGGAAGGAAGAGAAAGGGAAGGGGGGGTGTGAGAACCAATAGCAAGGATGAGTGAGGGTGTGGGTAACAGTCAGGCAGGCTAGTTAGCCAAAGCAAGAGCAACCAAGCAACCAAACACAAAGCAACCAAAAAAGCACCAAGAACAAGCCTGAGGGAAGGAGGGATGGATGGATGTGGATATCATGGAAGAGTAAAGTGGACACAAAATGTGTGTTAAGGGCTGCCGCCAGTACATCTACCTCCCTGTTGGTGGAGAATGGGTGAATGAATGGGAAACGGAATGGGGGTACATTATTCGCTGCAGAGAGGAGAACGTAGGGCTAAAACATAAAACTGCAATAACACCATCACACACAAAATAATCAAACATCCACATCCTTAAGATACACTTTGACCTTATCGTAAAGAGAAGGAGCAAGAGAGAGAAAGAGATATCATAACATTATAGAACACCGGTAATCCAAATAATAAATCGTTCAAACAGCAAGCCCACAGGAGCCTTTGTTATCTTGGTTTTGGTTTTTACCGGTATTAAAGATTTCTCTCATTCTCTCCCCAATCTCATGATATGATATACCATATCTGTGATAGTGATACCTTCCTCATACCTTATTGTACGATAACCATGCTACTGTAGATGATGCTAGTACTGTTTCCGTGATGGTGGTGTCAGTCAGTCACTCGCTCCTCCTTCTCCTCCTCCGGCTCCTAAGTAAAACTAACGAAATGCACTTGCACTGACTCTCTCTGCTTAGCTCCTTTGTGTGCCCACTGCGCAAGCCAGCTTTAGCGGATAGAGTGAGAAAAAGAGCTAAACGTTGCGGATATGACGATGCCGCCAGTTTGGATGAATTTTTTTCTTCTTTTCTTGTTACAGCCTTTGTCACCCTTTGAATCCTCACTGCATTTTGCCTCTCCCCCACACACATATCTCAAATAACCACCACCCCTCCTACAACCACCCCCCTTTCGAAAGTAATCAACCATGCTCGTTGCTTTGCATCAATGTTCCGTGCCTGCTATCGAGACCCAACAAAGCCATCTTGAGGTTTCCGGACAAGGAAGAGAACCTAGCAGGTGCTCAAGGTTCAGGTCCGGTCTTGATATGGTCATAGTCAGGTTTGTACATCGTACAGTAGCGAAACGACGAGGCACAGGCAGAAAAGCAACCCAGAAAAGCTCACGAGTCACGACAGCCCTGAAAGCGCGTACGCCCACGCAGGTTTCTAGTGTTCCGGTATTGGATGTTTCTAGACATGGTTGGCCGAAATTCTTTTTTATTTGATTCTTTTTCTTTTTTAACCCCTCGTTTTGCTTTTTCATGGTTTGTATTTCACCTCTTGTTTTTTTGGTTTGTTCTTTTTCTCTTCCTTCGTTAGTGCGTAACGTGACTTCCGGGTCTTACTTTGCTACCTACCGATGGGGAGTCCTTTTTTTTTTTGTCTTCTCATTCCTTGCTTGGCGATTTCCGGAAGGATGAGGCAGGATATGGATGCAAGGAAAGGAGGCGGACAGGGACTTGAACTTGGGGGTTGGCGGGACGTTCAAGGGGCTGGGGTAGCTGCGGTTTACAGTACGATGCGTTCGTTTGTGTTGGCTGGATCACGACAGTCTATCACTGGCACAAGAAATCAATCGAGAAAAAAAAAGAACATGGAAAGATGGTCGCAAATACGGTAATTGCTATGCCATGTACAAGGTAAGCCAATGCCTAGCACTAATGCTATTATGGGGTTGTCGTCAATCAGCTACGGGAGTGGGAGGGTGAAGGCAGGCAGGCGGGGAAGAGCAAAAAAAAAAAAAGAAAAGAGGGCACGCAGGTTGGGATTCCGATTCACCCAATCATGCAGTCCTGACCGACATCCAACACCATCAAACTTCACAATCGAAGCAATCCCCATGGCCTGCCCTGTCTGCACCACTGAGGGGAAAGAATAACGAGAAGGAATAGGAAACATGTAGTCATCATCCGGTGTTTGTGCGACCTATTATAAACTAAGTTAACTAAGATTGGAAGTGACCAACCTTGAAACAGCAAAATTGATGGTAATAAATGTTTTATTTTTGTTTGTTCTACTAGCCCTGTCCTATCACCGTCCGTAGGATAGGGTCCGGTACAGCACTTTTTCTCACTCAGCATACTTTCAGCAAACATAAGTCCCTTGGTTACGAGGCGGTATCATCATGGTCGTGACACGGTACTTGTCAACATTTCAATATTTGGAGCATGATGAGTGTTTTCGCGGTGTGAAGCCGTATGATTGGTCCTTGGCATGATTTACCATAGCGGGTGCGCGGAGAACTGCCTTGCTCCAGGCCTATCTCCATCACCTCAATTTTTTATTTTATTTCTCCCTCCCATCCTCTCACTCGACCAACCCTAATCTAGGCTGCTTTTAGCGTCGCCACGGAGTTCCCTCGCTCAAGGTCTAAAGGGCCAAGGGTCGGGTCTGGTCAACCCAAACTCTTTTTTTTTTTTTTTTTTTTCCTCTCTTTACGCCGCTACATATATTTGTCCTCCGCTTTGTGTGCATGAGGTGCTGAAGCCTTTTTGATTACGGACAAAATGTGGATCAAGGTTCACGAAGGGTTGACCAGCATACCGTACCGTAATCATCCACCCCCCCACTGCGTGACCGTACGGTCTACACCCTCTCATTTTTTTTTCCCCTTCGCTTTATCGTTTACATTTTTTTTTATCAATTTACTCGAGCACACATGGCTATGGCCAGCCCGCGTTCACTTGGCGGAACAAAAGTCGGGGTTGGGGGAATGAAAATAACGGGAAACCCTCCCAAAAAAACAAAAAAAACAAAAAAAACAAAAAAACAAAAACAAGACGATAGACGAGCGACTAGAGTGAATGAGAAGAAGAAGAAAATAAAAAAGGAAATAAAAAGAAAACAAAAAAGAACGCAAGCGATCAATTGGCCACTGAAATAATAACTTTAACCGTTCGTATACAATTATCAACCGATGTGCTATGTTTGAGGTTGCTATTTTTCCTTCTTCTGTGACATTTTTTATTTCCCTTCAAACAAGCAGGTAATTTGCATCGCGTTCCGTTGAAATGGGTACATATCGGGAAGAAGTCAGCCAGTTAACCAGCAGCCCCCAGCCTGAGCAGCCAGGCCAGGCCAGGCTACCGTAGCTAGCTAGCTAGCCGGCCAGACTGGCTGGTTGGCAAAGTAAAAGTAAAAGTAAAAGTCAAAAAGGTAAGAGTAGGTAGGCGGGTAGGCAAAGTTATTCGATTTAGCCAGGTGCCTCAGACCTTTTTTTTCTCCTTCCTTTCGGTCAAATGTTCGATGGCGGCTTCACTTTGCATATAAGAGATAGGACACATGAGATTGATTTATGGATCCTTTTTGGTCCCGTAAACAAGGAAATATATGGATGTCATTTAGGCCGCCGTCGGTCGGTCAGGTCAGTCAAGGGGAATATCATACGGTAACGGATTTCGAATGCGACCCCATGAATGAATGACATGAATGAATTGTCATGTCGTGGGATGGATGATATATTATCACAACATAGCGTCAAGCCTGATCAACGGAAAAAAAAAAAAAAAAAAAAAAAAAGATGATGTTTATCAGCGGGGTTTTTTTTTTTTGCTTTCGATGACCTGGAACCGTTTTAATGATGATGACTTGTTTGCATTGGGTGGTTGGTTACTGGTCCTGGTATTGGTTTGGTGGGATGTTTCTTGAAAATAAAAAAAGTAAAAATAAAAAAAAATAAAAAAAGTTGTATCGAATTTTGATATCTTAGATCTGAGCAGCAGAAAGTGTGAGTAAGTGAAAGAGGTCCTACAATAATTACGGGATGACTGTTCCCTTTTGGCTTTTTTTTTTTTTTTCCCACGGCTACTAAGCCGACGGCGCTTCGTAGGACGACATCCGCCGAAAGTAGACTAGCAGATTACAAACAAACCAGATCCCGACAGGAACAAAAAAGGAAATATGGTAATAAATAAAAAGTTGATATCAAACCACGAGTTTTGTATGGTAAGGTTGGTACAATCTATCGGTATTTCATTCCATTGGAATGGGGGGGAGGGTGGGAAGGGAAGAAGGAGGTGGGGAGACACGAAGAGGTAATGATGCACTCTGGGTTGAAAAGTAAACTGCTTCCGAGGTCATGGAGATCTGATTGGGCGAACAAGACCACATCGTGATCCAAACTTTTTTTTTATATTTTTATTTTTTCTTCAGCTTCGAACAAAGAAACCTTCCACGATATATTTTGCATTTTCCTATGATACAGTAACCGTGCCCACTCCACTTTCCACCTCTTTCTCGCACAATCATCACTAAGCTGCCTTTTTATTTTTTATCCCTCTCTCTCACTCACTTCCCGAGAGCTACGGCACGAACACTAGGGGGAGGGTTTCCTTTTTCTTTCCCCCCAGTTCGTGATCACTTTAAAGGGAACCCTGCCTGTTGATTCCAGTTCATTTGTCAGAAGTACCGGTACTCGTACGGCTGCATCCATCCAAACTCCCTCAGGATCATCCATCACAGCCTTTAGAGAAAGTAAAAGAAAGGATGGTGGAAAAAAAAAAAAAAGAAAAGGGCTCATGATGTTTCTTTTCCTCTCCTTCCTTCCTTTACACACTACCCCCTCGGTGAGGAGAAATCTATTATCCCCGTGCTGGTGACCCCGATCCGCCTGAGCAATCGGTATCACAAGCGTGGGGCGCTTTTCTTCCTTTTAGCATTTAGTCAGACAATTATTTTCTTTTTATCAGGACCGAATGGTTGGCTGCATTCGGGTAGGCTTCCTTTTCAACGACAACAACAAGCAACAACAACGCATCCAATCAAAGGGTAAACTTATGTGTAGAAATTCATTCCCTCTCAGGCGCTTGTGTAGACTACGGTATTGGATTCTGATTTTGATTTTGACTTTTTTTTTCTTTTTCTTTTTCTTTTGCTTTTTTCCCTTCACTTTGCACTTCTTGACTCTGATTTCCCCTCTCTCTCATATCTTGTCCCACGCTACAGGCAACAAGGGGTGAATGGTGGTTGGGGGGTTTATCGTTCGAAGGTGCGACAAAGAGATCCTGCACACCGTTAGCGTTGATATTATACCTGTATTATTCATCAATCAGTGATAAAGTGCAACCTCCCGTTCGTTCACCCTCGCGTCAAACAGGATACAATATCATATACTACCTTCCCCTCGGAAACATTATCATGTATGATACGAGCACTAGTGAACTCATTCTACAGTACTTCGGTAACTTGGTACGAATGATCCCCTCATAAACAAGGTTGCCTTGGCGCGGAGGTTTTTTTTTGAAAAAAAAATTTGTTGTTTCCATGAAATTTCCAATTTGCAAATCATCATTCTGCACTCCACTTCCGTCACTCCATGCTCTAAAGCATGTACCTTCTCTTTCGTGTTCGTCGAGATTATAGTTATGTGGCAACGCTTGCTTTCACAGCGAATCGCCAACTTGCCGACGATCATTCCTAAGGCATATGTAAAGAAAGTATCATCTAGACTACCGGTACCGTATTTTGATATATTAAACCCTACCATTTCAATACTGACCTTCCTTCACTTTCTTTCGGCGAACGCGCAGAAAGCACTTTAACTCAGTTCGTCTGGGTCCCTTACGTTACTCATAACTCAATGCATGCGTCATTCACCGCAGGACATTGGAAATGATAAAACAAAGGGATATTCGCATTGTAGGGTCACTTGCCGCCAGCATTTCGAGATGAGTACCGTACTCTAACTCGCGCCCTTTCACTCTACTCAACACGGAGGTGTACCCGAGCGGCGGGGCAGGAAGGAGAAAAAAAAAAAACTTTTGGTTGTAAAAAAGAAAAAAAGCACGCATTGAGCCTATCGAAAAGGAAGAGGGAGGAAGAAGAATTAAAAATAAAACAAACCGATGTGAAGCGTGACATTGCATGGGGATTAGTTCGCATATTCAGCACAACTCTAGAATCCCGTTACCGGTACGGTAGATAGCAAGAGGGAAAACCCATCTCCACCCGTACAGTTCAATGTGGTAACAAAGCGGAATGTGGGAAGTTTAAGCCAGAAAGGAAAAAAGAAAAGAGAGGGGAAAAAAAAAAAGGTAAGAAATCTCGGTGGTTATGGTAGGGTATACGGTACAATACCATACTGAACCGTAGTATCACCAAATGGTGACCCACAGCAGAACCGAACCGCCCAGGCAAGTATCATGAAGGTATCGCGCCTGCTAATGTGCAAGGATTGGACCATGTGAAGTTTCGCGGAGTGAGGGAAGCAATTGGAAAGGAAAGAAAAATAAAAGAAAAAAAAGGAAAAAAAAGGAAAAAAAAAGAAAGGTGTAAGGAAAGGGACTTTTTCGAAGATCACGTTGGGGGAACAACGCTTGGTCCGCCACACTATTGGCTGTGGTGGAGGACCTGAACGCAGACCCTCGAAAAAAAAAAAAGCCACATAAATGTCGCGTCGGGAAACTCCTCGATCGGCAATAACCCAACTCGCGCTTTCTGAACCCTAGTGCGACCGAGTTTGGTAAGTGAATCGTTGGACGATAATTATGATATCCGTGTGATGATGATTTGTTTTTCACAAAATTCGACTCCCCGTTCGAGTAAACTTCTTTTCTTCTTTCCCTCCTCCTCTACCTCTTTAGACTACCTATCTCCCCCATCCCCATGCGCCGGGGCTATGCGGGAAATGGGGGGAAGGTACAAGTATGTACGTACCATATTCTCCTCATCATCCAACAAAACAATATCCTTGTTCTTTTTTCCTGTGTTGCCTCTGTCTACCGGTGTCCTTCACGCATACCGTAGTATCATAGAAAGTTAGTTATCATATGTACTTTTGGCTTGAACATGGATGTTGGCTGGATCTCTACTTCTAAAGTAATAGTGTGCTTCATCTGATTTGATTCAACAGAAAAAAAGAAAAGAAAAGAAAAGAAAAAAAAAAAGTATGATAAAGAGGTTTTCTCTTGTAACACTTGTCTCAAGTGGCGGGTTGCGTCGCAGGGTTACCAGATCCCAATTCTGGCAAAAGACGGGAGCAACCACAGACACGGTCGTGGGTCGTTGAATTTAGTTGTTTTTAGATGGTGCGTGGTCCTTGCCTGCCTGTTCTGCTGCGGCGATATCTTTACGATACAAGTACAATACGGGCAACAAACTAATATTATCCCACCACCACCCCTCCTCCCTTCCTTCCCTTCCCTTATTTACCTCCCCCATCCCATCGCCTTGTACTGTGCAGTAAATGAGAAGCTACATCTAAGCTATATCACGGCGTGCGGGCAAAAGTTAGCCCTGCATTAGGCCGACGATTACAGTACTGGGAAAATAGGAAGAAGGAAGAAATGAGAGAAAAAGAAAAAGAAAAAGAAAAAGAAAAAAGGAAGTAGGGGATCAAACAAATTCCTCTCTCGTGTCCATAGTGGCGAATTTCATTGCGGCCTTGAAATGGTGGAACTTGAAGATTCAGGGAATTAGCTGGGAAAAGAAGGGATATTGGTATTCATCTACCGACCGATCCCCCTCAACTTCGATTGATACCATACCCTTGCTGCTTTTTTAGAAACTACGCCCCCGCTCCACCTGATTGTAATGGAATGAATTTGAATATCACTCGTACCATACCCATACAGTAAAGCCCATACCATAGAGTTTGACCTGTCCGACAATATACTTGTGCTCGCATGTACCGTGAGTTTATCATCATAATATTAAGATTTAATATTCACCTGCCCTTCCGAACCCGTCATCATTCAGGCATTCGTTTTGTTTCTGGCTCCTCCTCCATTCTCCGCTGCTTGCCGCTGCGTGCTGCTGTTGCTGCTGCTGTTCATCACCCATCATCTTGGTTACAAGTGAAATTCCCTTATGTCCGCCTTTCCGCACCGGCCCAGTCTTCTTTCTCCACTCAATTGCTCGACCACCATAACCCCCCATCTCCCTGCCTCCGTTGGCTCTTACCCCATTCCTCCCTTCATAAACGGCAGTGTCACGTCTGGTCCGTCGGTGATTTACATATTATAACACAACAACTCTGTCTTCTCCCTCGCTTCCTTTTGCTAAGAAATGACAAAATAACACAAAAAAGCACATTACAAATTATTGACCGTGCCCGTTATCGTTAACTATTTCGTCCATCAGCGGAATGAGAATCCATGTATCACTTTTAACCGAACCCTTTTTTTTTACGATAACTCACACACACTTATCATCAATAACAACCCTTCCCTTCCACCCCTTGTGCCCTCAGTTCTTCTCATACTTGTACCCACCCCCTTCATATTCAGCTCGGCCTTGTACTAATAAAGTAAATGATGAACCGTTTCGCCTGTGTTTACCGTCCGGTATACGGTAGACTATGTGTCGAAACAGGCTCCCTTCCTTCCAGCTGCCCACTCATCCTCCTCCTTATCCCCCATTGGCGGGACTAACTTACTAACAAGTTTTCAATTACCCATTCCCTACACTTTGGCACAAACTGTCTGACATAGCCTTGGGGAGCATGGGGTTGATAACTCGTGGGAATGGCGAGTTTTTTTTGTCTAGACATTTTTTTCTTTTCGGTTTTTTTTGGTGTCTGTCTGTCCGTCCTACTTTTCTTTCTTTTTTACCCCGGACCTTTTTTGGCGTTATTTATTTATTTTTTTGTGGGGAGAGGGAGTTTTTAGCTGCGTTTGGATAACCGGTTTTTATCGTAACCTGGCAGAACTTTGCACCTCACCTACCATAGTCCATAGTACATACCTGCCTAAGACCGCCTGTGATATGATACGGCATTATCATACTTGCGCCCTCTCCTTTATTGCACTCCGACTTTTTTTCCTGCTGAGTTGTGCTACGGTAGCCCAGGTAGACTATGATAAATGGATGTGCTGGTTTTCTGAGTTGTGCCTGGCTGCGTCCTTTCGTAATCCCTCCCATCCCTCCATCATCCATCATCCATCAATCAGTGAATCAATGATCTCTCCATGACCGACAGCTCAAGGCATGCCTACATGCATCCATACAAAACAAGGCTGGATTTAATAAGTTACTAACGTACCACCGTATCATACCCTGACTAGTTGGATACGCGGTAATAACCCGCTCATCGGTCTGTCTGCGCTTGTTCTGGATTCATTCCCCTTGTGATAATAGTGAGCCTTTTCCGATTCCACTTCCAATCCAATCCACCCCGGCTTTTCCACAAAACCCCCCCTGCTCCTTCTAACTTTAACACCACTCTACTTCACACCTTTTGAAAGTGAGAACACATAAAGCCAAACCAACTCACTGACCCAAGCGTGGACTACCGTACTATAGCTAACTTATCCCCACCGTGTCTAAGTTTTTCTTTTCTTTTCTGTTTGAAGCTATGTAACCTGACCGTTATATTACCTTGCTTATGTTAAGTTAGGCTTGCGTGATATTACTCGTACTTGTACGACTACTGTATCCGATATGCTAGCCCATTCATGCGATCGAAACGAAATCTCAACATATTTATTATATTTGTTTATTATTACCGGCGAGCGAGTAATTGCACCTGTATGATATGGGATTGTAGCCCCGACCTGTAAAAATTCGAATTACTCTAGAATCAAATCCCTCCCCTCCCCTCCCCTTCCATTCCCTTGCTGCCTTCCTGCCTACCTGCCTTCTTGGCCACCTTGTCGATGAAAACAAAAAAAATATAAATAAATAAACATGGAGAATGGGGTAAAATTTAATTTAAAACTCATCGGGGACGACGACCTTACTTATCATATGCTACTTCACGCACTTGCCCGACCAATCACCTGAAACTGCAAAAACTCCCTCACATATCGCCCGGTACGGTAGTGTACCGCAGAAGTAACTTGACTTACTGCAATCATCATCAACAACAACAACAAACATAACACTCAAACAATCTCTAAACGAAGCAAGTAAATATTTATCTTATCAAAAAGCGCACGACAACAAGTACGTACAGTACCCCCCCACAGGCGTTGATAGATAGATAGATAGATAGAGAGATAGTCTATATCGAAATTTACCAATGACACACCGCACTCACCATACAATCCCTGTCCCATTCTGTCATGTCCAGCTCTGTCCAACCCAGTCCAGTTTCCATTTCAAAAACCGAAACCAGAAAAAGCTACAGATACTACACTTGGTTGTATATGTCGTTTTGACAAAAAGGGACGATATACCACTGAAATGTCATGACGGCAGCGCAACTACCACCCGCAGCGACTATTCTATTGTTGTAGCAACCTGTCTTATTTATTCAAACAAACTTGGGGATAGGCCCCACTACTTATACAGAAACAACGAGTCACAGACTTCCCACAGTGCTTGTGCTAGCTCACTCTCTGACCTAACATATACGTGATGCCATATATGGAAGGACGCTCAAACATCTATCCCCACAAAGGCGGCGAGTGATGTATTTTGACGGCGGAACAACTACCGCCAGCGGCGCCTATTCTACCTTCATGAGGTCCGCCGATAAACGTATGAGGCTGTGGACATAGGTGGTGAGCAAAATCCCATGCGGCGACCTGAACCCAAGCCATACCCCTTTACGCTATTCGTTCAATACCTTCCAACGCTGTAAACGGTCTCCCCAGGAGGGGAATATACTCTCAAGAGTCTACAGATTATAGGAAAAATAAATAAATATGTTCACTATTTTATCCTGGGAAATTGCCAAGTTGAAGCTTGGCGAAGCGCCAAACCTGATCATTTCCCATACAAAATCGTGAAAAAGTGCATCGAGATTAATGTACTGACCATGGCTCTCTCGACAATTCCTTAGATGGTTAGATGGAGTTCTAGAGGTTGGGAAATGAAGCTCAAGGAACTATCTTGGGTAAAAATGAATAGTCAACACTCATTGCTTGCCTTGAACAGAAAGGCAGTGAACATGGCACCTTGCTCTGGGGTGCATCAGGAAAATGGTGGAATTTGTCCTATCGCTCTATTTCTAGCTTTTGCTTTCGCCGACGGTGTCTTTGAGAGCAGGTTAGATTCACCTGAGGATCTCATGAAAAGAAAGGTACCAGAGGGAAAGGAGTCTCTGAAAATCCAGTTCAAGCAGTTGGCTTTGCACAAATACCTCTTCCGTCAATATCGACGGGGCTCGAAATAACGTAGCCCAGAGGTACGAGGGTCAGCGTTGCAATGGGCGAAACTCCAAAAAAGTGATATTCGCGATCACCCATTTACCTCAACGTCAACGATGAAAATGTTAAAGGCCTGTTCGGGTGACACCTAAAACCGGGGTTTGAAGGCAGGAACCCTTGGTTTTGACTGAACTGGTGGTTTTGGAGACCCAGTAGGTGTTCGGCAGACCAACAAGCCATAGTGAGTTTGAAGTTCCAAGCTCGTAAAAAGAAGCCAAAACCTTGATTTTTCACCAAACTGCCTCTGTTTCTTCCTTAGTGACAACCATAGCGGCAAAGCTAAAGTTGGCAAGATGGAACTAGACAGGCCCGCGTATGATATTTTCAGAGTTTATTACTTGTTAAGGGTAAAGCTGGAGGCTTATATATAGCTAACCACTTGTGCTAGTGGTGTTACTAGGGTGGAAAAAGATTTTGGCTTCTTTTCGGGTGCCGAATGCACCAAAAGTTTTCTCTGAGCCATAACTCGCAATCTGAGTTGGTGTAATAGCTACAAAACTGTGGTTAAGAAACCTGCTATTCTCTGGTGTCGTGGCAGCCAAACAGGCCCTAAGTATTATTACTAAAGAAAATGAAACAAAAAAAAAGATAAATTAATACTTTGTATACCAGCCTTTTGCCTCAATAACAGCTTTTATCCTGTCTGGCATACTCTTGGCCAAACTTTCGAAAAAAAATCAGACTCCAATAACTCCCAGCCGTGTTCGACAGCATTAGAAATCTGCTTTCTCACTACTTGTGTATTTTGAAATCGATCTCTTAGAGACACCACTTTCAGCCTGTATATCACGAATAGACATTCCAGCATCCCTAAGACCAACAAGATAACCTTGCTCCCAGAGAGAAAAAAGGGCTTTGTGCTTGGGTGTGAGATTCTTCGAACCATCGTTGTCGAGGTAAATGGGTGATCGCGAATTACTTTTTGGAGTTTCGTCCATTGCAACGCTGACCCTCGTACCTGTGGGCTGCGTTATTTTGAGTCCCGTCGATACGTGGTACTAGGGTGTGATCTGTCTCCGAAACTACCGGTATGAGCAATGTTGAGTGGGAGGCTTGGCACCAAGTCATAGTCTACTTTCTGTAGCTGTAATTCTCCATTGCTCTCACACCTCACGTCTTGCATCTTACCCCTTACAAGTTGCTCGCACCACCGCCACCAACACCACTACGACACACCATGCTCAACACACCTCAGCAACCCCGAGTCCGTTGGAAGCCCGGAATATTCTGTCCAATTCCCACCTGAACGGAAAACCCTCAGATCCCCATTATCGAATCACTCTGCCGCCGCCACCTCTACCCAAAGACCCCTCTACCTGTCTCCCTGACCATCACCTACTTAGCTGAGGGGGCCTTCAACAAGCTTTACATGGCCAGTGCCTCCACTGATTCCTCCGACTCGCCCGAATTGAAGGTCTATGTCTTTCGCGTCTCCCTTCCTGTGGAGCCTTTCTAAAGACTACTAGTGAAGTCGCCACGCTCGCCTACATCCGTCGCTACACGACGATCCCCGTTCCGGAGGTGATCGCACACAGCGCTACAGCCGAAGACGAGCTAGGATTTGAATAGATTCTGATAGAGAAGGTTCACGGTGTTCCGTTGAGGGAGGTCTGGCCTCGCATGGCCATTAGCGCGAAAGAAGAGATTACAAAACAGGTGGCTAGCTGTGTGCTCCAGATGCGTGCGTTGTGCAGATTTGATGGTATAGGGAGTCTCTACTGTCGGGGCGCATTGGAAGAGGAGGAGGGAGTGGATGTTTTGGATGCGAAGCACGACGCATATGTGATCGGCCCTCGTAACGGCATTTTTCTTCGTGGGAGGGCGGCGGTTAAAGGTTCGGCGGGATCGGGGACCATATCTCAACGACCATGATTATGTGCTGGCGCTCACGCAGGTAGAGCTGGAGGATATGAAACTTCTTCAAGAATCCACGGAAGACGCTGCCGACTACGACAAAGACTTGGCTGAAGACGCACCTGATATCGTGCGCGCGACCCACAAGCTCCAGGATCTCCTTCCTTCGATACTCTGCCGCCCTTCAACTCCTTTAGGAGCCTTACCTTCAACCCCCTCAGGAGCCTCACCGGACCCTCCTAAAGGGGAGTTTGTGTTATACCGTCATGACCTCTCACTCTCCAACGTGATAGTTGACCCAGCTACTTACAAGGTTACTGGTATTGTGGACTGGGAGTGTGTCGGCATAATCCCAACGTGGGGGGATACATATTCCCAATTCCTCGTGGGTCCCGGGGCCCACGAAGAACCGGAGCCTCTTGCAGCGGTTGAAACGGACGAGTTCCTCCTAAAAATGTGGGATGATTGGGAGAAGGTGCGACTGAGGAAGGTGTTTGACGGCGTGGTTGGACAGTGCAGGGACAGTGGGATGCAAGAGCTCAAGAGGGAGTTCAGGAAGCAGCTGTATATGCTGGGGTTTTCGGTGAGATTTGTGGAGAGATGGCTCAAGGCGCACTTGGATGACTGTCGTTTGTTGGCACCTAACTAGGCGCCCGTTTAATACAGTTGCACCTAGCTATAATGAACCCCTTCATAATGAATATTAGGCTATTATGAACCGGCTCTTGCGGGCACGCTAGTCAATTTATACAGTGAACCCCCATAGTAAAAATTAATGAACGCAGTTTTGAGGTCCTGATTCTTGGCGTTCATTATAGGTGCAACTGTACCATTACAGCTAGGCCTCTCTGGCCCTGTTCTGAGTGATTTGTCGATTAATGGTGCAAGTTCCTGACCGAGCGCATATGTTCTGGATTATCAATTGAGCGCAGAATTGAAGCGCAGTTCACGTAACACAAGCACTGGTACAATTGGCCTAATTCTAGCTCTAAGTGTTTATATATTCGCGGGCTAAGCCGCCTACATGGTGGATTCTCGTCAGTCCCCAAAGAAGGACCGGTCACGATACCAAAACTGTCCTCGCAACACTCCTCGGGGGTCAGCATCCAGTTACAATCTCTCTACGTGCACAACACTGCGCAGCGAGATTTCATAAAAGTCTCTAGTCTCAAAACTGAAGCAATTCTCCGTGCATTGTACTCTGCCTCTAGGAGGCATAATGAGGACAATATTATTTGTGGTCACCTAGGTTTCACTTGTAGAAACCCGCGCTTGCTTATAGGAAACAGAAATAGTCAGGTTGTACTTCTGGCCTTAGCTATAATTTATTCCGTACTGGAGCTTGGAGAGGAAAGCCTCCGCCAGCGCTCCTCTTTGCGTTTACTAACAAAACATATGGAGGCAGCGCACAGCAAGCCCTCGCAAGCACCTCCTCCCCGCGTTTACCAACCAAACACACGCAGAGTAGCCCCCACAAACGCCTCCTCCCTGGGTTTACCAACAGAGCACGAAGAGACAATGCAAAGTAGCGCCTCCTCTTTACGTTTACCAACAAGCCTACAGTTTCTCCGGCATCCGGAAGTTACGCGCGAAGCATGTTGGACAGCAAGTGTCCGCACCTGGTGCTGGTTGGACCTGGATGCTCAGGATTCAGGTGTCCCTGGCATTATAAGGAGGTACAATACTCCGCCCGGAGTCTGTCCGCTACTGCAGTCATCAAGCCTCATTGTACTCGTAATTGAACGACGTTTGTGAACACGACTGCTATTGCATACAAGCAAAATTTGACCTTTTTTTGCACGGATCTGGGTGGCATGCAATAGCAGTCGTGTTCACAAACGTCGTTCAATTACGAGTTGTTGCAACCTTGCACGCCATCCAAGCCTTCAGCGATTATCCACTTATTAATAGCTTGCACGCAGCCTCACTCTTGCAATATCGCACGCCTCTCCAAGCTCCACAACGATTACCATTTGAACACTGCCCCCCCCCCCCGCCATACAATCAGAATGGGAGCAGCCAAAAAAGGCTTTGAAAAGCATTTATCGAGAATATCCCGGACGCAAAAGCTCACCGGTTTTCCCCATGTCGCCGTCGCCTTATCTGGTATAATAATTACTTCCGTTTGGGTGTGCAAGGGGTATGTACGCTTTCTGAGTCTCGTTTGCAGAGCCAGGTTTTCCTGACGAGTTCCTCCACAGATGACTTCCGGAGTCCCCCCCCAAAAAAAAACATAGCTTGCAGATCCGAGCGGACAGGGGGTCGGGGTCTCCTCCGTTGAAATGCTTGCTCCTGATACGGTTGTAGGTCCAGTGCTCGTCGGGATAGAGGATGAAGTTACAAGTTACCCCTCAGGAAGTAAGGGATATGTTTTTGGAAAGAATTTTGATATTATTATTATTATTATTATTATTACAGAGGTACAGCTCCTAAGTTTTGTATGTTCCACAGGGGGTAAGGGCAGCAAACCTCGCTGGTGGAACATACAAAACTTAGGCGCTGTACCTCCGTATTATTATGTATCAAAGCTTATGGAACCGTAAGGCTACGAAGCTGATTAACTAACATAGTGGCGAGGACTTTCCCGCCAGTCAGAAATACCATCTCCCTCAGGCCCTACCAGCTTCTACACAAATACTCGAGTATAGACACCTAGAAGTCCATTCTATCTTTTCTAATTCTGTGATATATTTCCCATACTCCTATCATCAATATCTTTCTCTTCCATATTTGCATCACGTTCCTCCATTTGTGATGCCCAGCCGGCCTCCTCAACCATTGCCTTTTCCTGTGAGATATCTTTTTGCTTCTCCTGATATGTGTATTCTCTTCTTTTTTTTTTTTTGACCTCAGTAACCTCAGATAGGGTCAGAGTATAGTAGCTTGCAAGCCGAAAGTAATTTGCAAAAGCGAAGACATGTATTGGATTCTACTATATATCTGAGCGCTCATACAAAATTTGGAGTTCAACTTTTGGGGTACCTGTTGCCTGTTTACCTGTAGGGTGTACCAGAGCTGTTGTCTCCCAGAACAAAAGGATTGAGTGTTATATAAATAAGCAGAAATGGTTTTTGGAGACCATGCGTTGAATTACTGGCTTCGGCTGTTTGATAAACAGTATACACAAGTACATCTCAGCATTGAATACCTACAGCCGCTCGACACAGCAGTGTTCGTGATCCGAGACATGTTTTAATTGTGATTGCGTAATTGGATGGTGTGGTAGTTGGGTTCGTGCTATACAACACTTCTACGATTCAATGCTCCAGGATCAACCATGTATTGTAAAAAAAAGTTCTAAATTAAATAATATAAAAAACACAAAAGATAATATAAACTAATAGCTAATACTTGGTATAACCTCTCTTTGCTTCTAGAACTGCAGCCACTGTACTAGTATTAGGCTTTGATTTTCCTCAAATTTTCAAAAAAAAACTTCTCAGGAATTGTCCCACAAACTAAGTTAAGTACGTGTACTATTTTAGCAGGGGAGTTTGATTGCTGTTAGTCAAGTGGTTTCGTGATGTAGTTGGTCTCTACACCACGAAACCGCCCAAATATTGATCAAACCCCCCCCCCCCCCCCCGCGGAACCCAAATCGAGAGGTGATAAGTCAATCATTGATTGAACGCCACATCTGCGGGTGAGAGGGAATCGGCCTCTCCCACTAGCCTCAACTTAGAAACATTTCGTGGGTGATGAGCCGCACGAGAACCCCTCTAAACTCTCAGCCTTTTATCCTTTGCATGGCTCCAGCTGCGCAATTTCCCTCCGGGAGTTGGAGAGACACCAGTATCTCACACTGGTGTTCCCCCGGTTAGAGCTCGGGCGAAATCAACATTTCCCCCCCCCTCTTGGGGCGAGCTATCACCTCTTCTCTTAGCTAGATTTAATTCATTTCATGGTATTTTATGCCACCTTGTTTTAGCTAGGGTGCAATGCATCACAAGCCTAAACCTTTGATCATCTCTAAGTTCGAAGCGTTCCGCTTGTTCAAAAACTGGAGGTCCTTCTCGTCGACGTACATATCCTCGCTGTTTGAGCCCGAGTCTGTCTCTGGGTAGCTGCAACGACGGTGAGTTAGCTGTATGGAGGGTATATAGGGGGGAGATTCTTTATACCAGGAGTAGAGAGATGGTGTTGGGTTCGTAAACGTAGAAATAGTTCTTGTGTTCCTGTGTAATAATATGAGTTGTATAACCCTACAGGCCTCCAATTCAGCATGTTGGAGGAGAGCCAACGAGGCGAAACGCTTGACGCAAGTACGACAACTGTCCACCTACCTATTAATGAGTTCTCGGGAATAGATAGAATAGGGAGTGTTGCCCAAAAGACATCTTTTGGAGAGTGATATTCTCATGATGGGCTTCAAGAGGAGTAGCACAAGTGGACATCGTCTAGCACTTGGGGTGGGGACAAACATAGGCCCCAAGCCTCTCATTCCAGTCCTCTCCGGGGTTTTCGATAGGCGACTTGTCGGTTTGGCCGGAAGAGTGTGGTCGAGAATGCTGACGCGATCCTTGGGGACGAACTCCTCAGCGGTGCAGCCGTCGGGGATGTCCGCAAGAGCGGCGTTAACACGTGGGGGAAGAATACCGGCACGCTTGGTGTGAGTGGTAATGGTCCTAGCAAGAATTTTGGCGAAGAGGTCATTGTTACCGAGGAGGTTGTTCTCGTAGTTGATCGGGTTGTGAAAGTCGGCAGCTGAGAGCTTCACCTCGCACTGCCCTGATTCGATGTGGTGGGTGACGGCGGAAATGGAGTTGAATAAGACATCGCCGCCTAGACACGGAAGAGGACTGACTGATTTGGGCTTGTGGACCTAATACTAATATTAGGTGGAGGGGGAAAGGGTTGAAAATGCACTTGCTTTGACCAAAGCTCAAGGCCTTCACAGTGTTAAGCTCCGGAGAGCCGTCACAGCAAACCACATGCCCGGAACAGCCCATAACATGCGACCTCAACCTCATCTCATCCTTAAAATCAATTCTATGATACAGTAAAAATCCTCCCTGGTATTGGTCTCGCTATTCGCTCTGGCCTGTGGGAATGGAAAACCCCTGCGCCTAAAGACTTGATATCATGACTCTTCTCGCAATTTAAACAGTCACCGGCCTCCCCGCACAGAATCCTGTTCTCGTCCTAAAGGCTAGTTCGGGCATGATCCCAAACTAGAAGTAGTTCTCATCAACGTATATTCCCCTCTTTTCTGCTTGGATGCAAGAGTAGTCACAGCGATAAACCGGTCTAGTCTAACATTAGCATGATTAAAATCGATGGGAAGGTGCGCCGCCGTATAGCCTGCTGCCTTGATGAACTTAGGAGGGATCGGTGTATGTGGTATATTCTAGTATGATCCTAGCCCTGGAAATTATCCTTCTTTGGGGGGTTTTCCGTCCTAATTAACTTTTGCAAGTCGCTATTTGAGGTGCTTGGCGGCTCGACCTTTGTAGATTTCGTTCCAACAGTGGTGGGTTTCCGGATGTTTTTATTTCCCACTCATACGGGATCATGTGTATATAGAAAGGCTGGTGAAAGAAGTCCGCATAAGACAAGCGTACCGTGTTTCCCACCTACTACAATCTCATGATCCCTTCCCACAGCCCTCTCCCTTATAAAAAATAAGGAAAAATATCGTGTTGTGAGGGCATTCTAATATCTCGCCGCTTCCACCCCGCACCCTCCACCTCTCCTCTGCTCCTTACATGATCCCCTAACCCACCAGTATTATACCACATCCTTTACGAAAGCCTCGCCCTCCCCCCTGCCGGCTTCCCTCTTCTCCTTGGTCGCGGGCACTGTATGCTCATAATGACAACTTTGCATTTTTCTCTCGACTCGGGTAGGTCATTGGCTGCGGTGGTGTTTTCTCCACGTTTATATTCGTAGTGCGCCCCCTATTGGCGTCTTTATCAGTAGTGCGCTTTCCCTCATCGCCCACACCTCCAGACCTTTTCCAGTCTACCTCCGGGAAGGGCGAAGGATCATGTTCCCCCCCCTCCCATCCCCTGTCGCTATCAGCCCCTACATTTTCCTCATCCCCTCCCCTCCTTGGCAGGCGGAGTAAACTCCTCGTCATCCTCGTCATCACTACTCTCTAATTCTAAGAGTATTCCAGAAGTGTAATACTCTTTACCGAGCTTCTTCCTAATAACCTTCCTGCTGCCGATGGCGCCCCCAATACCAGAATTGTCGGAATCGCTAGGTTGGTCCCTCCCCCCCTATCCCTAACGGGTTAAACAACGCAGCGATCTGCGCCTTGGAAGGCTTTACACATCCCATTGTCGGTATCTGGATTGAGTTGTATGCTGTTTTGGTCCTCCTGTCTGATTTGACTTGCTTGGCTAGCCAGCCATCAAAAAGTACTCAGCGTCTACGCTTCTCCGGTTTTGCTGGGACTTGGCCTGTCCTCGAGATTCCGGATGCGGCAGCGTTTGTGAGGGCAGACTCGCGCGGGAGATGCACTGTTTGAGGGGTTGGAAATGTCCTTTGCTTGCTGTAAGGAGCTTAAAGCAGCGGAGGTGACCGCGTTCCTGTGATGTGCGGATTAGCCCCTTGCACACCTCGGGTCCAAACCTGCCAGCCCACGTGAGTATGTCTTAACTTTGATGTCGACTAGACTAGCCGAAAACAAAAGCACAGTTTTCCATCTGAAAAGGAGTATCTTCATAAGTGGCAAGTCGACAGTTTCCACCTATCGCAAGCGACCTAAAGTCTTTGCCTGAAATTCCAACAAGCCACCCTCCCACGGCCAGTCAGCAATCTGGTCACGGAGACTCTCAATTTCCTGCCCTATTCCCGCCATTGCTCTATCTGCACCCTTGCTATTGTGGCAAGTGGCCTCCCCCAGGAAGTATAATATCGTTAATGCGTGCTGGAATTCCTTCCTCTTCTGCCTCCTGTTCCCTTCCTTCGTCTCGTCTCCCAAATTACTACCCGTAGCAGGATACTCCAATTCTCTCCCTACGGAACCTGAGAAATAATCTCCTTAACTAGAGTCTGAATAACATAGGCCAGCCCTTTAAGACCCTTTACTTGTTCACTATAGTTTGTATGCTTCAGGAGGTCTGCACATCCAGAAATAAAACCCCTGCACTTGACATCTTTGCTAGCAGTCCATCCTGAAGGTGGCTCTCGGGCCAATGATTCTAATGTCTGGTATAGCGGAGTGAGAGAAGGGTCCAAGTTTTTTCTAAGATTAGTTTAGAAAGTAGCCCACGCGCAAAGTCATTTGCAAGTAAATATGAAACCCACTTGTTCTGTTCCGCAGTAATGACATCTATAAAGGAGTAACTAAAGTTGCATTCCAGTTGCTCCGTGCCTCTCAGATTTCCTTTTCGAAATTTCATCTAGTGTACAACCACCATTCAAACAGGTGCTGGCAGCAGCCGTAGCAGCTCCTCTATAAAGCTCATCTACCTTGCTTGTACGGAAACATTCCAATTAATTCACTTCATTAACGCCTCTTCGGCCTCACTCCCTTCACCTCCTTACCAATGCAGTCCACAAATGCCCGGTAGGCGCGGGTTACATCCGTATCTTTCCCATCAAGATAGGTTTCATCAAAGCCAGATTTCTCCAATGCTTTGATAAACTTAGCGAACAAGTTCGAAAACTTTCGGCTTCCTTTCTTAAAATTGGAACTGAGGATGCCTGCGTGGGTATTTAAAACATAAATAGTTTTCTCGTCCCCTAGACAAGTTAGCCTTCTTACTGTTTGAAACAAGCCAAAATAGCCAAGATTCCTCACTGATCCCTTCCATGGTCTTTGGAAGAACCCCATATAGTTTTTGGAAAACCTCAACATCCATTCTTCCGTCTGGCTCAGCGTATAAGGAGGAATCGACAATGGCATCCCCCCAATGAGCAGTTACATTGCCATTGGCAATAATCTTTTTATCGGTCTTCGTATGGATGCCGAGATGGTCTGTTTTGAAAGTGCTCAGATACCGGTCCCTCACAAGTCTGTAGCAATCATCGGAACGAAGGAGATAGCTTAGACGCTCTTCTTGGCGGCTATCCGCCATTTCAAGTTCCGCTTTTAGTGTCGCAATCTTCTCGTTCTGTGCAGCGAGCTCCGTATCAAGACGATGGGCAAGATTGGCTAGGTTAAGACCACGTGAATTGCCAACAAGTATGTCCTCTTTAACCCTAGTGACGTGTAGTTCCTGAACTTTTAGAGCATCGGTGATGGAATGCCTCGCATCTTCCTTCAAGCTCCCGACCGTACCGATTCGTGATCTGGCCATTAAGATGGCGTCAAACATGCCCGGTTGACCTTTCTCCCCGACCACATCAGTGCTGCTACATCCCCTAACCCCAATGCGGCCGAACATGGCACGAAACTGGGTGGCACTGAAAGCTCCACGAACCCCTCTTGAAGCAACTAAAAAGCTCTGCATGATGATCGTTTGTCCTCTCGCGTTATTGAACGGCAGCTGGTGGGTCGAACGGTGGGTGTTGGGTGGACAGACGTCTTCACTTCTGCCAAGTGGGATGGTGACTACTTGCGAGCTGCAAAGGTTTCCGGTGCGGGGTCTCTTCTCTTACTCCCGTGTGCGGATGGTGTGTCGACCGAGCTGTGTCCCGCCGCGGGGCGTATAGTTGTGACCGTCTAGTAAATTGGATGATTAATGGATGGGGACTTGACCTGACGATGTATTGCCTATTCGGATGAACAGGGGAAGGATAAAAGGGGAAGGGCTAGGACCAATTGCGATAGAAAGGAAACGTTGTCTATTGGGTGTTGTCTAGGCTGTGGTTGTTGGTTGTTTAGCTAAGAAAAGAGACAGGCGGCTTATATGCAGGAAACTCTGCACGCCAAGCTATATACAAGACAGGGTTGTTAGCGGGCAACGAAACATCCCCATGACTACTAAAACTACCCTATCCGATCGCCCTAGTCCACACCGGAAATGTGGAGCTTAGGCTTGGCATTTATAGCACGAGGTCGAGCGGGAAGTTATGGAAAAGTTATTCAAGGTTAACCAGCTAAATAGGGACACAACCGGGCTTTAGGTGCTCACTCCTCCATACATTTTCCTTTTGCCACCCACGTCATTTTCGTTACCAATAGCGTAACCTAGATTATGATATTAGAAAGCATTGCACGGGAATGCTAAATGAGTGATGATCTGTGATGTTCCCCCGAGAAATCTATTCCTACCCCCACTATCACATCACCCGACAGTTGCATGTAATATGTACAATGAGAGACAATTTGCGCAGCCTCTCCTAGGAGCCTAGGGGAATGAGCAGCTTGTTCGGATCTGCTATGATAGCATTGGTGACATTAATTTTCTACATGTATACCACAAGGCTCCATCGCTTCGGAACACAGTTCACAAGACAAACAAGTAGCTTTCTGCCATAGTCGTTCACCCCAAAGATCAAGCAATAGTATATCAAACACAAGCCATAAACCTTGCTGCGACTTATCTATTATATAAAACAAGCTTTTGAGAAAAGTGCGGTCACATGATCAATATGCCAAGACATAAGCGTTGTGCCAAGAAACTAAATGCCAAGCAAAGCAACCATAAGTCTTAAATCAACATTTTATATTCAGTATTACAAAACCAGTGTGGTAACACACGGGCAAATACTTGTAAAAAATAATACCGTGCGGGCTATGCCTACTCCACAAGAACCACCCCCTCCGACAAACTTAGGTGCTGATAGTCTTGAAAACACTTGCCGAGAAGGGATAACCAGTCCCCCCACGCACAATCACACCAGCCAAGGATATAAATGGAAGGACAAAGTACCTAAATCCTTCACCCCTAGTCACAGTAACCACCCTAGACGCTTGTTTCTGCTAACGCACCTCCTTAACATTTTTGTGATAGTGGACAAACAACAATTGGGGCGGAATATCCTCCACGCCACCAGTATCATTACTCTCATCGTCGCCCGGCTCAACACTCAAGTCGTAAAGCGTAATCGCCGAATCTGCAGACGTAACAGAAACAATACTATCCTTAGCAGAGTGAAGCTTATTTTTTTTAGTGATTGGTTGTTAATGAGAAGTAAAGCTCGCAGTGGCAGACACATATTCACCCTTGTGTTAGGGAAGGTTCTGAGATCCCAGACGCCCAAGACTCCGTTGTCGGCGCCGGTGGCAAGGAGATGGGGTACGGCCCGACACCAGGATGCGAATTTGATGCCTGAAGATGAGACATCGACTGACAATTGGTGATTCTTTGTCTGTGAGCGGCCGTCGTAGATCTTGGCTGTTCTGTCCAAAGATACGGAGGCAAAGACGCGGCTGTCGTTCGGATGTCACTGAAGTTCTTCGATACTGCCCCTATGCCCCTTCAGCAAGCTACCATCTGTAGCCCAAGTGCCGCCTTCTTTTCCCGTAGAGATGAATATCTTGCCGGAGTTATCCGTAGTAGCTATCCGCCCCATGGCATCTCGGGGATTGGAAGACTAATCGAAAGAATAGCCTTCTATATGTCTGTACATCCTGAGCGTTGCTGTAGGTTTGTTTGCACTCGCGGGGATGGCAGTACCCGGGCTCCCGAGAGCCCTCTAGCGCAGCGATAGCTCCCAGATGTACACATCACCGGCTTCAGCCATAGAAGCCGAATGGGGGGGGATGCGGAGAGGCACGAATGTGGTTTGTCGTAGTGAAATTGGAGGGAGTGGGATTCGAGGATCGGGGCCTCCTCTTTGTCTGAGGCGTCGTTGCCTTCACCGTCTTCATTTCCTGTTTGATTGTTAGCCGTGGATCGGAGAGGCGAGGGGAGGAGGGTACAGGCACTGCTGCATCTTCTAGCAACCTGCGTCCCAGAAACCAAGTACACCCTTTGCGGGTATCCTCGTCGCTCATCTCCCAGTCCACCCTAAAACACATCAAAACTGCACGGCTAGCTGACATCATGTTATGCAGCATAGGATACACCGTCGGGTCCGGCTCTGGTGTTTCAGCTTTACCTAGCACCCTCGGCGAGGGCATGTACACCTTTTGGTCTATTTCCATGCTCACCCTCCTCCTCCACTCTTTGTGCCAATTTTTGCACCACCCTCTTCGTCGTCTTCATCACTCTCCTCAAGAACTTCTACACCCCCGCATTCTTCATCTTAATTATCTTCAAATTCGCCCATTTCTGGTTGGTATTCGGGGTGATTGGTGCCTTGGCCAGCGGTTTCGCGGGAGCGGTTTTTGAGGCCGCTGTGCGGTGAAACCAGGGGCACGGCGGGGTGTTTGGACATTCACAACTGTTATAGTCCTTTATTTGTCGTTTGATTGATTGGTGGGGAAGGATTTCAGGTGTTTGGGGAGCGATTGACGTCTGTGGTAAGGTTGAGTGTCCCGGTTGTAGTAGCGCGAGGCTCGAATGATTCTGAAAAAAGGTTTGTGCGAAGGAGAAAGCCCCCTAGTTATTTTATCATCAGAGCGGCGTCGCGAGTGATGCTCGAGTAGAGCGGGATCAATCTTGAGGGCACTACCGTATTTGACATATTGCTGTAGTTGCCTTCTGGTATGATACTATTGTATGTTAGCATAATTAACTGAAAATCGCGACGGAACCGTGCGTGCTTCTTTCTTAAGGAGGGATGCGAAGTCGGCCTGTCCATAGTGGTGTTTTGTTATTTGATGTGATAGCCGCATTCTGGCCGGACTCTTGAAGGTCAGTGGTGGATTTCCTATGAGTCGCACGGGTGGTACTTTCCAGATGTACGGTGGGATAGCCGGTGGAGTTGGCTTATCTCAGGAATGTAATGCTGACAAGGGGGAAAATATCTGGATAGATACATCTCTTGCCGCAGATTGCGAACAAATTTGATTAAATCCAGACATTATCAAAATGCGTGATACTCCGGTTAGCCTGTTCGTTCAGCCAGTCTCGTCAAACTCGCTATCCACGTTACCGCCGGAGGGCTAGTCATGCTCAAGCTCGAGCCTGTAGAGCAGGTATATCCAGGCGATGACGCGCATATTTGACTGCCAGCTCTTACGGCTACAGTAGGGCGCTTGCCCCTTGAACACCTTGTGCATGTGCGGGCGCAAATTCTCCGGTGGACACTTCAGGGGCTTGCGGAGGATAGAGGACTTATACTGTGTGAGGGAGAGGTTGAGGTGCGAGTTCATGACGATGTTTTGCATGATTCGGATGAAGTTTATTGCTGTGAGGAAGCTGCGCCAGGAGAGGTTGGTTATGGATTCCGCAGGGTGGGGATGGTGGGGCGCCGGAAGGAATTTGAGGGTTGGTGGGGGGCAGGCTTCATCCGGTGAATATTCCCGGTGGGAGTTATTTGGGTTGGTTGGCGGTTGGGATATTTACTGTGAGGGGAGGAGTGGAGATTGCAGAAGTTGAAAGACATGTTCTGGCGTTCCGTCTTGGTGGTTACCGTTTGAACGATATCCTGTCGGTTGAGTGGCCTGAGGACAAGGGGAGGGTAGTTAGAATCCAATAAGAGCTGCATCAGGCACTCGAACATGAGCACATCTGTTAAAAAGTTCTATACTTGTTGGAAATTGTGCTCGTGCTCTGATATTCTGCGTAGACTCAGGACTCTAATCACGAGTGACACCTCGTGACTGCCTGCGTCACCCCCTGTCTCTGCGCCTATTTCTATGCCCCCTCCCTTGCTTCTGCTATTCTTTTCTCTATTCTTTCTTTAATCTCTTGCTTGTCTTTCTACAAGCAATACAAGTTGCTCGCCTTGATCGCCGCTCTCCGCCTATTCACTCGTGATACTACTCAATACCGCTCATTCGACCGTGACACTATTCAACAATACTAGCAAGGATAGCTAAAACTTACGAGAAACCTGATATTATCAACTCTCCCACCAGCTGGGTCAATAGTTACCGACCTTCTCTGACCATTGCCTTCGCTATCCGTACATTCAGTAGTTCCGCGCGGTAACCTAACCAATTTACAGCCAGCTTGCTTACCTTCTTCATCTGTAAACGAAACCGCTGGCTACTCGGTAGGTGCAGTGATAGGGGCGGTTGCGCGGGGGGCGCATTCAGATTGGCTAATATAACCTTCAGCAGCACAATCACGAACAATTGTAGCTGTGGCAATGCACCTCTCGACAGAAAAATACTAACGATAGACACCAGGAAGTTAAATATAGACAAGTGTTTGGAAGCTGGGCGAACACGAAACCATTCTACTGACACTAGCCGCTTCTCCTCCCACCACCGGTCCCTGCCTTGGATCTCCTTCCCCTCTTTCAAGATCTCTTCGTTAACATCCCATCCCCTTTGGAATTTCAGAACTAGTTCTGGTTCACCCCACAAATGCTTCATCACCAATGTAGACCTTCCCCCTCGAGAAAATAATCTCGTGCCTCATCGGTGCTTGCCGGGACCCCACCACCACCTCCTCTAAAAAAAGTGTCACCATCCTCCTTCAACCAACCCTTTCCAGTAAACTTCTTATCTATATCAGCAGAGGAGGTAGGGAAGGGATATAAGCGGGGAAAATTATTGTTTGTTTGATAATTTTGCATCTTCCCTCCTTTTCCTCCAACACCCGTGGGAGACGGTGAATGCAACGAGACAGGAGCACCAATGTGAACTGCCTTATTCAAGATAGATCCTAAATTTTCGCCACCACCTTTTCCCCCCAACAGCACGTCTCCGGTGCCGCCCGCTCGTCCAGTCGCAGTATTAATGGAAGACGACAGTAGAAACGAGTTTTTAGCTAATTCAAAAATAAAGAGAGGGTTTGGAGGATCATATGCCGGATATTTATCCATAATGTCCCGCCTGAACACATGATAATCCAAGGGTGAGGCTGTGATTAGTTCCTTGCCCACCTCGGTGCAAACCCACCTACCCGCGCGCATAGTCTTAACTTTCCCGAGATGTCTATCAGGCTTACCAAAAACAATTGGCATGGTGTTGCATGTGAGAAGGAGTATGTTCATAAGTGGTAAATCGACACTGTCCTCCCATCGCAAACGACTCAAAGGCTTTGCCAGGAAACCACTCTCTCCCAGAAAATCAGCAATCCCGTTACTCAACAGCTCAATTTGTTGTTGCATTCCCAGCATTGCCCCCTCTGCATCCTCGCCATGGCGGTGAGCGACCTCCACCAGAAATAACAATAATATCGCTGCAACGTACACTCCCCTCCGCAAAGTCTTTGTGGAGAGAGAAGTACTGTGGCAATGTCTTGGGGGCAATGAAGGTATGTTTTCCTACTCGAGTAAAACACTTGGGGGGTCAGCGAACACGGGGGGTCAACGAACACAGATCCGGTTCACGGAGATCAGTGTGGCTTCTGATGTGGCTGGGTGAGCAAAAGTCACCAGATTTGGCAGTTCCTATACAAAGTGTTCAGTTTTAATTAGTCTGGATGATATGAGAATAATATAAAACAATATTTGCAAACTCATACAGGCATTTAAAAAATTACAGGACCCGGAGTAGCAGTGTCTGACTCCTCGCTACTATTGTCTTCATCCATTTCTTCATCACCTTCAAAACATCTCGGCTCTGCCTGATATAACCAACTTTGTCTCCCAACACCCGCCCCATCAACTCCTGCCCCATCAACTCCTGCCCCATCAACTCCTGCCCCATCAACTCCTGCCTCACCAACCCGCTCTACTCTGACCCCTCCGAGTGTCTCACCAACCCCCCCCTCACTAAACCTATTACTGGAATCAACTCTATTTTGACCAGCTGGGGGTAAGCTTCTTTGCTCTTCAAGCAAAGCCGCTAGCTTTTTTTCAAGCTTTTTTTGCTCTTGCTCATGCTGATAAGAGGTTTTCCAGGTTCGCAGGAGTGTGCTTTGCTGTTCATGCTCAGCCGCCCGGACTCTCTTTCTCTCAACCTCTCTCAATAAGGTATGTTGATGCCCAATTGCTTTTTCTATTCTCTCCTCCTTTGCTTTTGCCTTCCTTATTCTTTCCTCCTCTTGGTTGGCAAAAAACTCATTGATATCACTTTGATCTAACCATGGTCTCCCCTCAGCAGGTATCCGTTGTCATTTTCTTTTTCTCTTCTCGCGCTCCCTTCGCTCCGCCGCTAGAATGGTTGTAATCTCATGCTTACGATCTTCGGCTTGCAGCATACTATGGTGGGCTGCATGGGCAATGTTGTTGAATATTGTATGTCTCTTCCAACCCTGAAGTGAGTTTGAGTGATACCCCCATTCCGCACCTTGCAGTAGATGTTCTTGGTATCACAGCTGACGAATAGTTGTTGGTGTACTGAATTGGGTCATCTCTTCTGCTGTTAGGCAATCTAGATGACCTGGTAGAGGTAAATCTTCCTGGGGCTCACAGTGTGGAGTATGTGGTGGGCTATTTGGATTAGGGATATTGTATAATACAATATCTTTATCAAAAGGTATGAGGCCCGTATTCCAAAAAGCGGATAGTATGTTCGTCGCTGTAAACAATCGTTGGCGTGCAAGGCTAACTATTTCGAAAAAGTTTTCTTTCCCCACCCCCCATTCCCGCCGAGCCCATCGCTGCCATATCTCTTTCCGATAGAAATGCTTATAGGAGCTAAATATTGCAACATCTAGGGGTTGCAAGTGGTGTGTTGTATGAGGCAGAAGGCAAAGTGGAATAACTTTATTATCTAGGCAATAGCTTAAAAATTGAGAATTTACATGCGAGTTGTGCCCATCGAAGATAAGTAACCTGTACTCCTCTTGAGCTTTTACTGCTGACTCGCTATCAGGTCCAAAGTTTCATTTTAGGAAGTGGGCACCCATCTTTTCATCTGTCCAGCCATTTGGTGACTTGCCAAACAGGGTACGTGGGGGGACTCCATGTAAGTTTTTAAACCATTCTGACTGAAACTCTTTCGCTTTTAATATGATGCAGGGTGCTTCAAGTGGGGTCCCATCACCACATATTCCTTCAATAACTGTAGTGAACTCGCGGGTTCCATCTATTTTAGCTTTAGTTTTTTTTCTTATTACTATCATGTATTTAATTTTAATATTACCTTGATTTGTGTAAATAAGAGAACCATTCTGACGTGGATGCCGAATAACTTCAATTACTTTTTCCGAAGCTCCAAGACCCATGAGGAATCCAATCTCGTCGATGTTGTAGGTATTATGAGGCTGTATAGCAAAATCCTGAACAATCTCCCCATACTATTAACATTTCATACGTTAATAACAGACTTTCATAGCGTCAGAAGCTTGATAGTAGCATACTGTATCAAAGAAGTTACTTAGTAAATCCTTGTTGTTTCCACAAAGCCGCCGTTTATAGTCCAACTGTTTACTAAATTTTGATTTAACCTCTGGGTGCCGATGGTAGAAACTATCTTTTACCCAATATTTACCTAGTATTCCCTCTGGTACACGTTGACGGTAGAGATGCTGGGCATGCTCATGCACATCCTCCACAGTAACAGGAAATCCACATTTTCCCAGGTGCTCACATCGCTCCACGATGAATTTTTCTTCCTCTGGTGTCAGTTTTTGGAGTTTTTGACCTGCCTCCTCTCTTGTACCTCTACCAAGTTGTCGGTGCCATAAGGTTGAAGGCTTTACACCAACCATGCTAGCAGCAGATTGTGATGTGGTAGCTATTCCTCGCTGTAAGAGATCAATTCCCATTTGCTTGTGGACTTGTAATGGAAATTCATGCATGATTGGTGACTGATTTCGTGATTCAGGCTCTGAAGTTAAAGAAGACATGGTAAGATAATGAGAATAATGAGAAGCACTATTGTGAAAATGTTTGCTCTGTAGTACAGACTAAAGATACAGCAGTTTCTGAATTTAAATTATGCTTTTCATCCTTTTGACTAAACTTTGACTAAACATTTCATCATTCAGTATCAGCCAAACCCAATTCCCTGCGCCGCAACCACCATTGACTAGCGCCTGTGTTCGCTGTCCCCCCCTGTTCGCTGACCCCCCCGGCATTTTACATGGCAAAATCTTCGCACCAGTACCTCCGTTGCCGCCAAGACATTGCCACAGTACCTCTCTCTCCGCAAAGACTTTGCGAACGGGAGTGTACCGGAGTCCCTTCCATATCTGGTGCCATTCGTCCCACACGCCGAATTGCTTCCCGCAGCAGCCTACTCTAATTGTCCCCCCACCGAACCTTAGACACAATTTAACAACACTTCTACAAGCCTTGCCGGCCTGTTCTTAAAACGCTGGACGTGCAAGAAAGGGTGAGTGGAGAAAGGGAGGATGGGATTGATGGCAATGGTGTTTTCGTTGGGTATGCGACACCAGGGATCGTTGAGGTTGGCAACGGACCGCTTGAAAGCAAGGACCCGCTACTTGTAGTACTTTAGTTTTTTTTACAGGAAGCTGGATGCCAAGGCATCCCCTGTTGCAATGGTCAAGGTGTTGTACTGTATATAGACTGCCAGAACCATACTCTGCATGAAGTAAGTCGATAAATTTTATGGGTTACCATGAGTTTCGACCCGAATGGGAATTTGCTAAGTTGGGTTTAGTGGGTGAGTTGTCAACCTTTTCCCTATGTCAAGGTGGTGTAGAACCAACTCCACTATGAAACCAGATAGTAAGTTGAATCCTGTACCCATAGATAACCTATTGGTTCTTGCTCAGCGAACATTCTACATCACTCATCTGCAACAAAGCTCCCATCCTAAGTCTTGATCTATTCTCATCCTGTCCCACTATCCTTTCTATCATTACACTATAATCATCCCCTACCTGATCCATTGGTTATTTTTCTAATTGTTTCCTTTCTCTGATATACTGCATTTACTGGACAAATTTGACCTGCTGCTAGTGACAGCTAATCTATGTCTAGTTAGCAGCTCCAGATAGGATCATACTTTGTAAAATTATTTAATACGTATCATACAGCAGGTTGAAAAGTAACATAAGTTTAGGAAGGAATAAAAAAAATAAAAAAAGGATCAAGAAATAACACATCAAGTTGCTGAAGCCTCAACAATATCAACACGGACATCAAAATCATCTGCTTCATCTAACTCCCAATCCTCCTCTTGTCTTGACACTCCCTGAACCCTATTTGAACCATTGCTAACTTGAGCTGTATTTGATAGTCGGTGAGTAACCTGTTTGCTTACTTTTTTTATAGTCAAATGAAAAAAGCAAAAAGAAAGTTATAGATGGTCTCAAGGTTTACAAAAGTTATTTCTCATTCTTGAGTTTACTAACCTTTAGATCATGGCAGGAATTGCACAATCAGAATGGAAGTAGTAGTATCAGTTCTCTCACTTTCAGCTAGTTGAATGGTCACAACTATTCTTGCTCTGACATTACTGGTAGTCTGCTGACTAGTGGAGTGAGTAGTTGTACGAACAATAACCTGAGCAGGCAGTGCAGATGCTATAATGCTGCTCTGTACTCTTTATATCCTCCTCTATGTCCACTGCCAGGAGTGAGTATGTATCATCTACTCTCTGTTTTCCTTCTCCTCTCTACCATCGATACTCAAGCTGCTGAAAGGCAATTCATTCCAATTTCCAATGCTTAAGTTTTCCAATCTCTTTACCAATATTTCATTATCTGCTGACCCATTAATTGGTAAGGACAATCCAAGCCTCCTGAAGCAAGATTGAATAATCCCTTACTGCTCAGATGAGAACTATGCAAGTTAACCATATATACACATGATTTTAAATAATTTGATACATCAAAATAACTTGCTTTGTAGGGCTTAACCCATATAAGTAAGTTACTTTGATATATTAAAAGTAGGTGTAGTCCTTATACATACCAACTCCTAAGCCTCCACTACATATTTTGTCATTAGAATTCAGCATTGTCCAATAGCAGTCTTCCTGAACATCATAGGAGTCAAGAGCAGCCTGGCTTAGGCTATCCATATGCCTATCAAGTACATCTCGTAATATATTTTTAAAAGGACCATTAATTGAAACATCTAAAGGTTGCACAAGACCTGTGTAACCTCCCGGAATAAGAGATGGGATAATATCCCAACTGCAGAGATAGTTGAGGATAGTTGGTGTGTGGTGAAATTTTGCTGCATCTAATGCTAGCAAGGAGGGTTTTGGAGGATTGTTTAAGGGAATTGCTGGTAAGGTTCTATCAATTCCAATTGGACCAGCTGGCAGTATTCTGCTCTCTGAATTAAGGGCTGGAATAAGGCAGGATATTATGTATTGTAACATAATTTTTTTATTTGCATATGCTTCTTTATTGAACCATACAATAACCCAAGGATCGTACTTTCTCCTCTCTTGCCGATAGAATCGTTCCTGTACTACAGGGTCTTCAGAGCCATGAAAAATGATAATAGGTTGTATTCGTGATATCCTATCCGCAAATACTGTTAGCATAAGAGTTGCCTGGTGTTTATCCCAACCACTCTTTGTTGCCTTAGCCCAAAGGCACGAGATATTTCCTCCGGAACCCGTTCGATTCTACCAATCACTTGTCTTAGCAGGAAAGTCCAGCATACTGGTCGCCGGCTGCTCCATCTGCATCGCAAAATCAAAGTAAAGGCAAGCAGTGGCTGTGTTTTATCCTTTTAAACGAGCTAACACCTTAACAATTTCCCAAGAACGATATGCTGGGTAATCCACTGAACAGAGAGAGATAACAACGCCCATCAATGGGATGATTGGTTGGCTTTGAAGGTATTTCGGTTGATTTCTGGCCTTAATCCTTGGTCAATAGCCCCCACGCCAGTGATCTCCCGCAGTCAGAGAGCTCCCGTTTCAAATGAACTCCCCAGTATAGGGAAAAATATTGCAGAAAGAGTGCGCTTCGTGTATATGGAGAAGGGAGAGCGAAAAGTGCTTTGACCTGTTGGGAATTCAAATATGTCAAGCAGGTTTCCGGCATTGCCGAGTGAGGTTTACTGAATGTATCGGGACAAGAGGAGAGATCCTCGGGGTGGGTAAAGTAGATCAATCGCCCAGTTGATGCCTCCTTATCCACTGTAATAAGCCTTTGACAGCAGCTCACCAATGTCGACATCCAAGGGACGTAGCCAATATCGAAATTCGGGGAGCCTAGCTCGACTGTTAGGACATGGCAGAGCTCCATCTATGTTCGTTGCCACAGTAGTGGTTGCTCAGGGTCTGCGGCATCAGCTGACCCCGCAACTTACCTACGACATTGCCACATCCCCAAAAACTCTCATCAACTGCTCTCTCGCTGGCCCATCCCCTACAACTTTCATCTACCGCTCTCTCTCTCTGGTTCGCTTAGGATATCTGATCTTTGGTTGTATGAGCATGTCGGCCAAAATCTTTAAAGAAATTAAAGATGCGATCAAGACGCGCAGTCCAGACTTTTTAACCTTTCATAATGTGGATCAGGTAGACTTTGACCATGTCGTCCAAGGATTACGACATCGTACAAATTACCTTGAACAGTATGCCTTTCGGTAACCTTCCTCCTTCACCCTTTTTCTTTATTCCACATAACTAAATCACGGCTATAGCATCCATTGGTTTGCTAGGGAGAAATACCTCAAGGTTGTAATGCCCTCCACATTGCATGAGTGTGCTGGGCAGTGGGTTTATGATGAGATCTCGGATGCATTGGCAAAAGGAATAATTCCTCAAGTCTGGGTTCGAAAAATTGGCATAAGTGCTTCCCCGGGTTTGTTGCCAATTGTGTCCCGTCAAAATGCCAAAATCTAGCTAATCAGGTTCACTAGAATACAAAAACTTCATTGGGCAATACCAAGGATGCACGAAGGAAGCCGACTTGACTTTTGTCCCGCTTCTTGGTCCTAATTGGACCGAGAAGGCAAAATACCCTTCAGTAGTGCTAGAGTCTGGGTGGTCCGAGGCGGCAGAACAACTTAACCAAGACGCATCTCTCTGGCAGGCTGGGTCCGGTGGGCAAGTACGGGTTGTCATTCAAGTGAAGTTTTATAAACGACAGGATCGTATTGGAGCACATGTCCGGGTTAACCGAGCTAAGGCAGCTAAAGACTCCTCTATTAAAACCTCTATCGAAACCTATGCAAGGCTCTTCTATATCCTAATACTGCTGATTTTGTTACTAATGAGCCAATTTGATCTGTAGGAAGTCCTTCCCGTGCCTGCTGTTCTGGTTGAAAACCCATCAATTACGTTCGAGGAATTCTTTGCTGGGGGTTGTCCCCCCGGAATGGACCCCAAGGGGTGTGTTGTCCTCGACCTTGAAAATCTTCGTGTCATCGCAAGGAGGGAGATCCTTGATCGCGGAGGTGTGCCCGATGAATAAATTCGGTATGTCCCTAATAAGTGTCGGTATAGCCCGAGAAGCCATGGAGGGACAGTGTGTAATCTCCCTACTTCGCTTTCTTGGATTGGCTGAGAGCTGTCAACTCGGCCATTTTGCTACGTTGGATTCAAGATCTGCACCCAAGCCACCATATGGTAATGGAGGTTACACACTTCCCCTCTATTGCTTCTTACGTTATAGAAAATCTGTAACGTACAACTAATGGCACAAGTACTAGTGGTACCAGTCGCCCGTTGGATTCAAGATCTGCACCCAAGCCACCATATGGTAATGGAGGTTACACACTTCCCCTCTATTGCTTCTTACGGTATAGAAAATCTGTAACGTACAACTAATGGTACAAGCACTAGTGGTGCCGGTCGCCGGGAGGATTTGGGGCGGAGGCATGATATGGGTGGGGCGTTTGCGGGGGTCTATCGGAGGGCGGGGGGTGGTGGTGTGGTTCTGTCAAGAAGGGTAGAGGTGGGAGAGAGGTGGGAGATATTTTTTCGGTGTGTTTAAGTTCTATATTTGTGAAGAAGCATCCGTGGGATGTGTGACTTGTCTCAAGCATCAAGGATTTAAGGTGCGATGGGTTGTGCGAACTTACCCCGCATAACGTACTTTTAACCGAATAATGCAGTGACCTTTGCAAGGGAGGAGGAGGAGGCTACTATCACCCTGAACCTGTTTATAGTCTTTGACCCTCTCCTGAAGTATTCAGATATCACCTCCTGTGCTACTACAACTGTCAAGACCCCATAAACTGGGGAAACTAAATACTTTCCCTCATCCCCTCGCCTAGCAGCCGGAGCGACAACGGAAAATAAAGAAAAAAAGAAAAAGAAAAAAGAAATTGAGCCTAGAACCCCTTCGCATCAAACTGGAAACAGTGCAATACCAGCGACACAGTGGGTCCTGACATAGCATGCCAGCGGTCAAGACCCGGGATAAGCAAAAATGAGCATAAAAAAGAAGTGGTCCCCGTAGGAAGACCGTTCCAGTTTCTACACTGAAAAGAACAGATACTACATTATGTAGTACCTGTTCTTTTCAGGTTAATCTCTGAAACGGTTCCATGGAACCTTTTTTTGATTATACTTATTTTTGACTGCAGTAGTTAGTATTTATTCCTTCCCTAACTTATCCCTTAGTCGGGTGCTGCGCGCAAGAGATCTGGAAATTATCCTTCCTTAATGGGAAATAAATTACTAGAGACCTTAATCCAACCAATTTCTTGGGGCGCTCTCTCTGACAGACTATTAAGTAACCACCAAAACACTTTCAGCAGAATCTTTTTTTACCAACGCCAAGTCCACCACATCCCCCCCAAAAGCCAGCAAAACTACCTAATTCAGCAAAAAAAAATTTTGAGGCTCTGCGATAAGCTTTTTTTTCTTCTCCTTGCTACGCCTTTTTTGGGAAAAACAGAAATAAAAAATGAAGATAGAAAATAGAAATAAGTAGGAATAAGAGTTGAGGCTCTGGTCCGGACCGGATTAGTGACGAGTTGAGTTGAGTCGAGGGTTTATTTTTATCAACTGACTGTTTTGGCCTGCGGCCAATAGACCATCAGCTAAGCTAGCCAGCCACCGCCGCTCTGTCTAAGTTACGTTCCAGTGATTTTTTAGATGCAGCAATAGATGGATAGTGTAAGGTATGTGTTGTTATCGTTTGTTGAGGTTGACTTATATATCCGCCTGGCTTGGTATGGTACGGTTTAGGTTCACTTTCAGGTAATGTAGGGTGGATGCAAATGTAAGGTATGCGGCGACGCTGGTGGCGTTTTTTTTTCTCCCGAGTCTTGACTGACTTTTGCTTTGCTTTACTTGTGGGTGCGAACACGTAGGCAGTCGTTTTTATTTATTTACTTATTTATTTTATTCCCGGGGGGTTTTTGCATGTGAAGATAAAAATGCCAGGAGAAGAGAGGGACATGAGAGGAGAGGAAGTATTGCGATGGATAGGGTTATCCTTGCTTGATAGGTTAGCTAATTAGCCAGTCGATCAGTATGATACGGTGCTAAGTTTTCGGTGTGAGAGAGGTGTGTGAGAGGATGGAAGGGGAGGTGAAGTTTAACTTACGGTATTTGTCAAGTTTTTTAGGTTTTGGCTTTTTGTGGTGCATTGCCCGGTCATGTTTGGTCACTCGGCATTGGTTTTGTTTGGGATTTTGTGGGGTGGGTGGGTGGCTTTTCAGCTCTCTCTCTCTCATGCGGGGCGGAAGGGGGGAGGAGGGATAAGGTAGGGCGAGTTAGGTAAGCTTGGGTCGAGAACAACTCAGCGTTTGTAAACATTATTGTAACCGTTGAGTTACTTGGTTACTTATGTTGGGGCATCGTAATCTGACCAGTTAACTTGACTTATCTGATGTACTCACCGTACCTGCCCCACTAACTTATACATAATCATAAAAGAGACAAGGTGAATTTGACTTTGGCTTTTTTTGTTGTTTTGTCATGTTCCTACTGTAGGTGAGTGGTTGGAAATAGCCGCGCGTTATGCTTGTGCTTTTTTGTTTTGTTTTATTTTCCTTTTCTTACTTTCTTTCTCCTTCCTATACCTACCGTATTATGTGGGGGGGAGGGGGGTTAGCTTCAGGCATATTTTTTTCCTACTGTGTAGGTTAGTACTGTAGTTAATTGGTTGGTTGGTTGAGGAACGGAGTCTTTGTCATTTCAGGTCTGAGGCGTACCTCGTGGGTGGGGGAAAAAAAGGCAGTTTCCTGGGTTGACTTATTGGGATGGTAATTTTGGTGTGATTGGTTTTTGGTATGTGTATACGTATCATATGCTTTGCTTTGCTTTAATTCACTTAGGCGGAACAGTGTATATTGGCATGGTTGGATGGATGGAGGGATGGATATCAGATAGGGCGAGTTCTGCCGGACGGCGTCGATGATCGATGGGCCAGTGGGTACATAGATAGGTAGGTCGGTCGGGATCAGGATTTCGTTGGGAATGCTGCCTGGTACAGTACCTTATTGGTGATATGTACCATACCTATGCTGTTATGGCGTGAATAACTTGTCTCACGATGCGATCACGACTCATCACCCGTTTCCAATAATAGTGAGCCGTTTTTTCCTTCCTTCTCTTCTTCCTTCCTTCCTTCCTAAAGTCTACAGCTTGGCCATGGTGATTAGAACTTGTATCAGTAGTGGCATTGGTGGTGTCACGAAAAGTGCGACAATTCCAATTTAACGTCTGACTACAATATATTGGTGAATACGTACTCGCGCCCGTGTATTGCTATGAGAGGTGTGACTTACAGTTAGTATGGGTAGTCTATGGTACGGCACACAAAAGTGATCGATCGTTTTTAGTTCTTGACAGATATCCGGTTTTCGGAAAAAAAGGAAAAAAAGAAAAAAGATCGCACTGATGCTTCTGCTGCTTCTGCTGCGCCAAGGTATCTACCATATGTCAGGGAAGTAAACGCACTGAAGAAAGATAAATAAATTAAAATGCTGGGGAATGAAAATGCTTATGATAATGTGGGTGTGTGATTTGTTTGCCTGTGTGGATGCGCAAGTTTGCAGTGCTGTTGTGGCGGAGTCAACCGAGGGTTTTTTTGTCTATGGCAACCCACTGGCCAGTCAACCAACCAGTCATTCTGTGCGAGTGATATTTAATGATTCTTGTTGGGAAGAGGGTTTTTCCCCAGTAGTATAGCGGTGCTGAAGAAGCTTTATTGATATATCCCGGTAGGCGGTAGAGATGGAGAAGATGCCGGTATGATGGATTCTTTACCGTGTAGTAGTGTTGAGCGCAAGATTCAGCAATTTGGCTGTCGCCACGTACTTGGGGGGCGCACGGTACTCAGCCACTCGTGGTTCTTGATGTTGCTTGTAATGTACCATAGCTTTTGAATTGTGAGCCGCCACTCTCTAAAGGACTCATATCCGATTGCTAGAAAGGCTTTTCTTATTCGTCCTAAGTCATTTGCCAGGTCTTTTTTCTAGATTAGAGTTTTCTCTCTCTGGAGACGCTGATGGACCCAGGTTTTAACATAGCTGTCGAGAAATGAAATCCACCCCCCTCAGCTGAGAGGCTTTCATGTTTGAGAGATCTGTTTACTGCCCTTTAGTTGATACACCTATGGCTAGCATACTGCCCCTATGACTAGTAGAAGTATTTGTTTTTCATATACTGAAGAAGGGGTTGTGGGGTTATTTGCCATTGTGTTCATGAGAAAGCACTCATAGGACCCACAGGCCTCAGGTGCAGATATCTCCCTGAAAGCCCTCCCAAACGGAATCTCTGGTGCTGGGCTACTGCACACATGTATAGTTCACCTTACAGACTGATATCATACGAGCCATATCAAACCATCAAAGGAGGTCATAAAGTGGCACCTATAGAGTTCTCAGAGCCAATGATCGAGAATTCACTGCCTTTACTAACTACTATTCACACCATCTTTCGAGACATTGATATCCTATGTATGAGCCTTCCTTCCTACTCTAAACGCAGTTAATCGAGCCAGACCATATGAAATCTTTCCCCCCATTACGATCACCGGAATCCAGGGACTCCAAGTCCTTATTCCATTAAATTCCACTATCCATATTGTGTATATATATAAAATCAATATTGACTTCATCAAGGTTTCTGACCCGCCATCCGCAGATACGTGGTATATGTGGATGTGCGCGCCCAGTACTCAGCTCTCAACTCTAACATTGGAAGACTTGTGTTTATAAAGGAACATATTATCATTTTGGAACGACATTAACATCACCGCTCCGGAACCAGTACTAGATACGTCTCAACCATGCATATATACTTTCACACAGTAGCGTAGTTATTATAATGCAGCAATATTAATCCTGGCATGATAATATCCCCGTGGGTAGTTTCGGTAGCGTGTATACCTTTACTAACTTATGTTATGCACTCCCAATTTTTTTCCTTTTCGAAAGCTAAGTGCCGAAATACCTATATGGTCATAGTTATTGCGTGATAACATTATTATGTAGTGGCTGGATCATTGAAAATTTCATGTTCGGCATACTGCCGGTGCTTTATTGTTTATTCCCATAACTTGAGATACCTGATTATGGGCCTTTTTACCGCATGATATAACATGTTATTACCCCGAAAAGAAAAAACACGCATCCGCTTCCAATTCTCAATTCCACCCTGATAAAGATGCAGTGATATCTAAAACCCCGATGACTCCAAAATCGAAATACACCACTTCCCAATAGATTGGTGGGGAAGAAACAGAAGGCAAAGAAGAAAGATGTTGGATTTAGTTACAAGTGATGACGGGCTGCAGAAATTGAAGCAAAAGTCTAAGAATATGAAAAACCCAACCAAACCCAGCCCAACCCACTACCAAGAGGAGAAGAAGAAAACCCATGAAAAGAAACTCCAGATATAGATTGAATCGACGAGGAATATTATAGAACGAGCAAGGTCTAAAGACAAGTACTTGACGATTAGAGGGGAAAACCTCGAGTGTTAACCTAAGCGGAAGGTGCGCCGTGGTACTCCAATTCGACAACCCATTCGGCAGCGAATTCGACGCCGTGTCGCCGACGAGTTCCATACTTCCTCCAGGCAGTGTTGGAAATACCAATGTCTGCAACATAAAGGTTCCAACCAGCACCTACACCGGAAACGAGCGCATTGAGCAGACCTGATTTTGGCGCGCCCATACAAACCACCCATTTTGCTCTGATATGTAGGTGTCCTGTATCCTCAAGCTGTGCGACTTCGCCTGTAGCGGATGTTAGTGTTTTCAAGAGAAATGCGGGATGAATAACAAACCAGTACTCCCATCCACACCACTAGGCACATCAACTGCTAGTACGCTCGCTTTACTCTTATTTGCGAACTGTACCAACTCAAACGCAGTCGCCTGCTGATCTGTTCGTAGATCTTCAAAGTTAAGATGCATGCCTAGCAGCCCATCGACTATCAGCTCTGGTGGTGAATCGAGAGTTTTCAAATTGTTCGCAAGCTCTTCCCAACGCGCCACTCTGCCACCTGCGTTCCTGAATATATTGAGTTGCCTCCTGACATGTTCTAATAACTCATCTTCACGTTCCAGACCTAGAACACAAACCATCACCCGAACGTGGTGATTTTTCAAGTGCCTTCCCGCAGCTATGGCACGTGCTCCGCTTTTATGATTTCCGGCAAAGACAAGGACTACCGGGAGTGCATTATGGTTCGATGCAGATATCCGCTTCCCAAAGGCCTGAATGGCTACTTGCGCAATGCCCCGACCAGCATTTTCCGTCATCATATCGTCTGTGAGACAAAGCTCGACCTCCGCGATTCTTTCCACATCTAACATCTGTAGTGGGCTGACAATGGGACAAGGTCTGCCACTCGGCGCTAGCCGTAAGGTTGGTTTCCCAGGCTTGCCAGTTGAAGTTTGTCCAGGACCCCCACCACTTGATGACTGATGATGGTGGAGATTTTCCAATGATCTGAGCGATGGGTTGCTTGTGCTCATTTGTCTTGTGCTTCGACGACGCCCACTCTGTGATCGACGAGACATGCCCCTTCTGCTACTTCTTCCACTATCAGCAGCCGTGCCATCTCCACGACCTCGACCAAGCCCATCCTCTGAGTCCTCAGATGATTCTTCTGTGATAAATTCGTTCGGCCAACCATCTCGATCGTTCAACGATTGGCCATTTGCGTAAGTGTCAAGGACATTCTCATGGTGATGGTAATTCTTTCGAGGAACACCTGATGCCTTGCTGTTGGAGCCGCGTTGTGGAAGCCTATTGAAGGAGACCAGACGTGCCTCGTCTGCTGTTGTGTCTTCAGCCTACGGTCAAAGTGTTAATATAGTGAACAGGGGACAGTGATCAAGGGTCTCGTATGAAGACAAAATTTAACAAATTACCTTCATCTGGTTGAATAAACCCTCTTTATCAAATCGGTCCAAGTTCCCTTGAAAATCAAATTCCCTAGCTTTGTAGTCATTGACATCTTCCGTGGCCCAACCTTCCTCTTCCGCATTTGAATGGCCATCATTCCGCCGCTGTCTCCGTCTTTGTCGCCTTCTCTTATCACTATTTATAACACCCGGCTGAAGCAAACCAGAACCACCAGAATTGGTTGGTTGGGCTATTGGGCCCCCGAAAATCCCATGCGATACAACATTTTTCTGGGTGAGTTCCTCCTGGGCAATTGGCTCGAGGAGTGAGCGTTGCTCATTGTTCCTCGTTTGAGTTTTTCCACGACGGGACCGCCTTCCAGAAAAAGGCGGGCGAGTATAAGGAGTGGGTGGCATCGCTACATTACTAGCAGCATCGTCGGTTTCATCAAAAGCACTTGACTCGTCAGCGGCGTCCCCACGAAGAGAGAGATCACCAAAAGGTACTTGGAGCACAGATGCCGAAACAGGACCACGTGCCGGTAGGGAATGACCAAGTCCAATGGGTCTCGAAGAATCTGAGGCAGCGCTTGCGGAAAGAGGATGAGATTTTGAGTTTGTTGGGACTGTAAGAATATTGATGGGAGCTACCGAGACTCCTTGCGACGAGCTGTTGCGCTTCAATGCTGGTGGGTTCGGGGGTCTTATAGCGGCGGTAGCTGAAGCAATTGATGAGCCAGCAGTCGCCATTCTTGGAGGGGTAGAGTAACTCGGTTTCTTCGGCTTGTGTTGAACATTTGATATGGGAGCCTGAGTGGTTGGCGTAGCGTTGACCTGTGGTTTCTGTGATATGGATATAATGGCCGGATCAATAAACTGGCCCGTGGTAGCTGGTATCTGTGGAGAATGCACAGCTGTTGCCGGTCGAGAAAATTGATTACTTGAAAGTTGAGAAAGGGGTTGAGAGTATGCTTGAACTTGTGCTGGAGGCAGTGGAGGTGGTGGGGGTTGGATAACAGGGAGGGTAGGAGGAGTCTGGAAGTGAGGTGGATGAGGCGGCTGGGGAGGGGCAGGAGGGGCAGAGTTATTAGTTTCAGAGGGGATGATATCAATGTCCTCAATATCTAAGCCGTTAACTGTGTAGCTAGGGGTCCTATACCCAGTATCCACAAAAAGCACTAAAACGGGTACCTTGTTAGCAATGATTCGGGTTCAGGGCTCAAGCAGGATAAATCTCGAACCATCGTGAAGTGTCAATTCAGGACCATTGACATCAGCAACGAGTCCACGGACTCGGGTATGAGCAACATCGTTGAGGCTCAAGAGAACATGAAGGCCAATAAATTGGGATGTCATTGTTGTGATTGGGATGGTGAGGCTGCCAGTAAGAGTTAAAAAGCTGTAAAGGGGGTAGAATTAGGAAAAGCTTTTAGCCCTGTGAATTTGATTTTGATACGGTATATGTACGGAGTCGAAGGTAGCTGTGGGATGATAGAAGGGAGTGAGGGTGAGTGTTTATTTTTCGGGGGAGAAAGAAAGAAGACCTTCGTTGAAAGATCTCCTGCACTCGCCAACGGCCGGTGAACAAGCCAAGTGCTGAACTGAATTAGACTCAGGGTTGCCCTGCAAATGACTTGCTGCCGGGTAACACCGCGCTTCCCGTCCCTGCAGGTTCAACCGTTCAACCCCAGATATCCCAAAGCACAGGGCAACATTGACCTTTCTAAAGCTCTCGCCGTTCACATCATTCTTCTCAACAGCTCCATTGGAGTATCATTCTTCACTCATTTTTATCTTCGAAAAAATATATATCGAACACTATAGTTCTTTGAACAGCCATGCAACGCGGCGATTCTCTTAATTCCCCCTTCGTTCCATTCTCCCCCAACCCCTCTATTCAACAAGGCACCCCGACCTCAACTCCTCCGTTGAAACATACACTCTCTTCATCAACTTCCTCTAATCTCCGCTACTCCTCCTCACGCAAATCTATATATGACCGCCATCTTAACCGGTCCCAGAGGTCTGAGCTCTCCAAGGCGAGCTTCGCCTTCCTCTTTGGAGAGATGGTGCAATATGCTCAAAAGCGAGTAAATGGTATCGCAGACCTTGAGAAAAAGTCACTCTCCAAATCAAACCAAACAAAAAAAACAAAAAAACAAGAAGCTTGACTGACGAAATTTTAGGCTCAACCTCCATGGTTACTCAATTGGCCAGCGATTGTTGGAGCTTTTACTCTGGCGTGAGGGTCGTAGTGCAAAGCGTGAGACACGCATCTTAGGGATACTCCAGTTCATAACTACTACAGTCTACCGCTCTATCTTCAATAAGCCAGCGGACGGATTGGAGAAGTCTCGAGACAATGAGGATGAGTATATGCTCATCGACAATGATCCTATGGTCAACTCTTACATATCCGTCCCCAAGGAAATGTCACAGCTGAACTGTGCAGCATTCGTCGCAGGCATTATTGAGGCTGTCTTAGACGGTTGTCTTTTTCCGGGGAGGGTTACTGCTCATAGTGTTCCTACTGAGCAGTTGCCAGCAAAGACAGTGTTTTTGAGTATTATGCCCATCGAGTATTTCATTGAATGATAATTTATGCTAATTAAGTGATAGTAAAATTCGATGAGGCTGTTATAGAGCGGGAGTCGGTACTGGGATAGTCATACCAGTTTCTTTTGTACTTAGATTCATTTGCAAAGGGAGGTATCTCGGCGTGGGCGTTCAGGGAATATTTGCGTTGCATTCAAGCGTTATTCAAGCATTATGACGTTTTTGTGAATGATTGAATTTCTTTGATACTTGTTAACTGGTTCTGCGGTATCCCGTATCCTATGTTTTATCGCATTATAGGGAGCCGGTTATACCTTCGGTTGATAAGGGGTCTATCGAGTACTATGTATATGCTTTCTCGCCATCATCTGGTAGGTTGGCGGCGTTACTTGGGTAGGAGTGCCAATTGCCAGCAAACCAGAGGATAGAGAATCGGAAACCCGCACGCAGCACGAAATAAAAACCCTTTCCCTAACACATCACTCGAAACCAGAACTTTGCTCCATAATCTTCTCTACGCATTCAAAGTTTGAATTTTCAAACTTTTAAAGTAAGCGCTGTTTGTTACAATATTTTCCATTATACTAGTAATTCCAAAACACTATAGTGCTAGTATTATCAATGGCATTATTGCTGAGGCGCCTTATACACACGCTGCATGCTTCACATCACCGTTCTGCACGAGTCTCATGTTTTACTTTCTTTTCGTTTGTTAGAGCAGAACCGCTTTTGTCCCCTCTCTGTGTTAAGCCTAACCTACCAATCACTGCAGAGGTTGTAATGTGTAACTGTGCTTAATCACCTAACCCCCAACCCTGAACCCTGGCCCTTGTTTCCCTATTGGTACTAGTTGTCGGCCAAAATACTCTTGGCGCTTGGCAGAGAAAAGCACTATATAAGGGTGTCCCACCCCGCCCCTCTCTTCTCTCACCAGCTCTCTTTGCCTTTTGGTCAGTACCCCCGAACTTCCAATCTCAACACCAAAGACTCGAAGACTTTACGAATGGATTATCGTGAGATGTCTTTTTGACTCTTCGATCCCTCACTTGATTAAGTCTTCGAGTGTTTGGTTCTTGATTATTTTATCGAGTATATTGCTAATACCCCCACAGGCTTAGATCAAGTGTAGTATCTGTTCTTTTCAGTTTAATCTCTGAAACGGTTCTATGGAACCTTTTTTTGATTATACTTATTTTTGATTATCCAGGGACCCTGCCTCTGGCTTGCCATGCTTGGTCCCACTGTGTCGCCGGTATTGCACTGCCTCCGGTTGACGCGAACCTTTTTCTCTTTTTCATTATCCTACTGGCCGCTGTGCGAGGGGGTGATGAAAATTTCGAGTTTGGTCACTTTTCTGTCGCTTATCCCCTGACAGCGCGATTATTTGACTGATGGATGCGATCTACCCCTTTCTACGACATTCCGTCCGCCTTATTCTATCGTATGATTATTCGCCTAAATTCTAAAGACCGTTATTCCCGCCTAAACCCGTTATCACCGTTAAAGTCAACTGGGTGCTGCCTAGCGCCCAGTGCCCAGGAAAATAATAGTGGGATCCTGGAGTGAAACATTATCCCTTCGAAAAAATGCCTAACGAGAGAGCGTGGACTTGACGCGAACTACCTTAAGAACTGGAATGATTGAGTATGAGCTTGTACTTGTAACGAGATTAACTAATGGCGCTACTTGGCATAATTTAATGGGCGAGCCATGGTTTCTGTCAGTACCCCGCATGGGGATAATATTAATCCCACAGCCCGCCTCGAGACTCCCCAATATTGAAATTCGTCTTGTAGATAGTTTTTCTCCTTTCATTTTTATTTTTTTAACTCCTTTTTTCTTATTTTATTTTTGTTTTTTTTTATTTCTACGTGTTTTGCCTGGGCAATAGTGAGGTGCCAGGCACATTGATATAGAGGCCCGGGTCGTAGCACAAATTCTCTTCCCTAAGTGCCAACAATGCTAGTGATGACTTTGCGAACGGTAGCAGTCTACAGCATTGACTGGCTAGAAAACCGGTACAAACTTTGAAGCCTCTACAACACCAACCAGAAGACTAAAAAGAAAATCGCTCTACAAGCATGTTCCCATGACTAGCTCGGAAAACTCTACAGGAGTTTTAGAAATTCTATTTGTAGGTGTCGTTGCCGCAAGTTGAGATATCCGTCGATGTTCAATAAAATTTATTGTACAAGTAGCTAACTACGGTGTAACCGCCGAGCCACTTGTACTAGGGTGTGAGCACAAGTCTGTCGAACCTTTGCTCATTCGTCGAAAATACTATGAGTGTAACCGGTATTTTACTTTTTTTGTGCAGCTACATAGCCAATCTACGCTAAAATTTGGTGAAGGAAAAAAGTCTGTCGAACTCTGGCTTAGTGGCTGGAGAGAATCCCATTGGCTGAGTGGCCGAGAGGCCACTCAGCCAACGAGAGAGGGTTCGACAGACTTACCCTTGATACCCTGTACTATCCTACAGGTAATCGTCAAAGTTAATATGTGTTCCGACATGCATCCATCCAACCCCAGGCTACTGAAACCAGCTTCCAAATCGCATCCCCACAGTCTCCAGCGGGTCTTGTGCTCTCCGACCCGGACAACAAGCTTAGGGATGGTGCCGATGCCAGTGTGTTTGTGCGGCAGCAGTAGGATGCCAGCCAGTGAGGGCTGGGCTTGAAATCCAACGAATGGATAAATTTAATGTAAGGCAGCAAGCACACTTCAAGATAGCAGGTCCCAAGGCAGCGCATTGACGCAATATGAGGTGGCACTTACAAGTTCCCGGGATGAAGAGCCTGAACATTTGTGTCTGAATTTAGTACCGGTATTGGCACTCAGATATGCACAGATAATTTGCTATACAAATTTTTGACAGGTTTTTAAAACTTTTTCCATTTCGCGCTTTTCTAAACTAAACTAAAGTATTTGCGCTTAACCTCATCCCCCTTAAAACAATCTGGTACTGAGAAAACAAAAAAAGGTCCTTCCGTTTCAAGGCACCAATGGGAAACGAACAAACAGCGAAGGAAAAATACTTGCAGGGCAGTCGGGCAGAGGGGAAGGAGTTCACTTCTCCAACAAACAGGCCGTAAAAAAAAGGGGACCCGTGAAGATAAGGGAGAACAAACACTACTAAAAGGGGCAATCGCTGCATGCACGACTAGAGGTCAAATTTATTCGTCCAAAGGGAAAATATAATTCCGTCACTGGAATTGCTATCGAAAGAAAAACAAAAAGAAATTCGTAAAAGAGAAAATAAATCCGTGTTCCCGATCCCGATGTCCCGATGTTCGTCCGTTCCCCCTTGTTTTTTTTTTTTCCCCCGTCTCCTCCGTTGCTTTCTGATGCTCCCCCAGCTTATGTAACAATTTTCCTTGCCAAGACATCAACCCAAGCTAACTAGCAAACAAAACCGTCCTCTATCAACTAAATACCCAAGCCCTACCCCTCATGATAACTAGCTGATCCAATAAAATAAAAACACAACTTCTAGCTAAAACATCGCAGACCATTTTCCCTCTCCACAGTACCCAGTTTCCTCTCCCTGTTCCTCACTCAACTGTTCAGGTTCTTTTTTTTTTTTTCCTAAACTTTTCGATTTTATACTGACTAAACTACCTGTTCAGGTTCTTCATGCCGGGAACGTGTACCACACCCACTTACACCCAGACCTCAACCCCACAAAAACCCTACTAAAACCAATGGCCCCCGGCCCCTCAAGTCCGGCCCGCTTACGCCCCATCCTCAAAACCTCCTCCCCTTGTCCGGGTTCTTCATGCCCGGTACTTGTACCTCATAAGTAGCTACCGGTACCAGACACCGGTATTGCGGATCTTTACACGTACAGTACACGTATATCGCGTGCCCTAAATAGCAAGCCCCAATGAAAAAAGTGCACCCAATTCAGCCAGTAAGTGTTTATCTCGTTACCATATGCTGGTTGGCCATTGGAGAGGCGCGATAGCGCCGATCCTACTTTCGTGAGATTATGGAAAACGCAGGTCTTATGGGAACCTGCGACGGAGGCCTTAGGATATTGTCATGCACTAACTTACTGTTATTATTATTGAACACCCACGGCAGATATCTGCTTTTTTCAGGTCGTGTTTAAGAGGCTATATAAGCCCACGGTGTTCTTCTCGAGAACTCAATCCAATCCACGCATCTGATCTTATCCAAAGTCCAATCCAATCTCCATTTTTCAGACTTCTTGCAAACTCGATCCGATCCACTCCTTTGATTTAATTCAAGCTCGAATCCAATACACTTATTCAGTTTACAATTTAAGGTGACCTTGTGTGGGGATATTATTTTGGAGCCCTTGGCCGGAAATTACCTTGTCGCGTGGTCATATTACGGCCTACCGTTATACGTCTTCGATGGCGCTATCATCCGGACGGCATCGAAACCACCTACCGGTCACCCACAACACGACGGTTGTGTTATTAAGTTTAAGGAAGATATCTTAGTGACGGAGGAGCCGGGACCCAGAGATGGTGGGGCAGAAGTCGGGTGTATCATATGGCTACAACCTCAAGACGCAGAGCAACGCACCCAGGGCCGCACGCAACCTTCAACTTCAGGAGGTGGCGATGCTGCGGCGAATACCGTTGACTTCGAGAGTTTGGCTCTTGTGCTCGCTGTGGGGAGCCGTGTTCAGCGCAGGAGACTGCCCGACAGCCCGGACAGCGCCAGAACCCTACACGCCACGACGCACCAACCAGCGCGGCGCATTGAACAGGCTGTTCAAGAAACCGAATAACTTCCATATCATTGACGGAACCCTCGGATAATGGGGGGAAGGGGTTCCATGACAACTTTCTCGCGGGCAGGTGAAACAGGGCTCTTTTGTACTTGCAGGATGTGTTAGCGATAACACCAGTATGCTACGTTTTGGGGAATATAGTTTGCATGTATACTGGATATTTTCTTTCAATATATCGTTGGGATAATTCTCCATAAGGGTATTTGCTGTAGCTTGGACAAAGATGAAAAAAAATAGTTGGAATTCTGTGTTGCTCCCTCCCCAGATCCTCTGAAACATTGGCGCTTGATACCTCATAAGATCTCTTCATCCACTGCTACCAAAATACCGTCAGGATGAAGGGTGTTGAGGTGGCTAGGAGCACCTCACCTGTAAACAGTCCTCCTACTCTCTTGTGTTCTCAATTCAGTATTAGTATTCCGTTTCTTTCCCGGTTGCCCCTCACCATCACACTATTATCTTCAGTATATTCATCGGGAAAACCGAATCTCGCTAGGACGTTGGAGTTGCCTCTCCGAGTAAGGTCTGTTATTTTCATTTTTCTAACTGCTGTGCAACGGGCTGTGCATCGGGGGTGGCGGAAATTCAGACGAGTTTGGCGCCTTCACTGGCGCTTACAGCTTGATAGCTCGATCATCTAACTTTCTAGTAGACACGACCCACCCCCTTCCACAACCCCAATTCACCAGATTCTATCGTTCGGTTATTCGTCTAAGTCCATTACCAATTCTAAAGATCGTTATTCCTGCCTAAGTCCGTGATCACCGCTAAAGACCGTTATTCCCGCCTAAGTCCATTTATCACCGCCATAAACTTACCAGACGCCGTTTGCGGAGCCAGTAATAGCTGTCAAAAATATGAAAAGAAGCTTGGGAATCCAGTGGGAGGGATATATCGCGGGAGGCAATATGAGGGAGATCATAGGGGAGGGGGATCTAAGAAAGGATCTACTCACGGGTTAGATGGAGAGCTTGGCCTTGGATCTCAGAGCAAAGCAAACAGTTACCCAGTGTTACCAACAAGACTAACGGTGACGATGAATACTAGACCATGTGGCCGCTCAGCGAGGCGGCACCCTTCTTCTCTTCTTTCTTGAAATCCGTTACAACCAACGAATTCCCACTTTTTCTGAAAGAAATTATCGAGCCCCCTTACTTCCCACACCAAAATTGGTCACATATCATATTTTTTACTGCCACATCACCAACATCCTCCGGTATAGTCAGAGTTTTCTCTGATTCTACAACACCAACCCCTCACCTACGATATCCTCCCTTTGGGTGTGGAGCCAATCACAAGGCCCCACTCTAAAGGCTTCCAAACATCTTAGGAAACAAGTTCCGCCCAAAGACCAACTTGTATTCCTCCACCATGTCTGCTCAAGGCTTCCATCCCTACAGCAAAGCCACCAGGGACAACGTAGTCCTCAACACCCCTCTTCCTCCATCTCCTCTGGGCAACAGAAGCCCAACCAGGAGCCCTTCCAAGAGCCCCAGGCCTTACTCCCCCTCTCTTCTGCCCCCGGGCTCCCCTCACGGAGTATCCCTCCAATCACTCCTGCCAATGTTCTCGGTCATAATACATAACCAGAACTGCCCAAACAGAACAATCAACGTTGGAAACAGAGTGGTTGCACCAGGAAGCAACTTCCCAACAGTGAGAAAAGAACTAGGCTGCCTAGAAACCTGCTTCGTCCAACTAGCCAAAATGGCAGAAGCACCACCCATCATCTCCCCCTTTCCCGGCTTCCGCACCACCCTCGAAAAGGTGTTCGGAAACGAAACAGTCGACGCGGTCGACCAAGAAACCCTTGCAGGCCTAGCCGCCATGGCCTCCTCCTTCCACCCCTCCCAGGAGAGCCCGATAACGGTCTCCCAAATTCCTCAATCGTCCCCCCCGGACGCACAAATGGGAGGTACTGCTATAGAAATCCCCGACTCCCAAGGCACTCAGGACGTCGCGATGACTCTAGAAGAAGGCCGCAACTCAGACGGAACAGGCATAGGGGATAGCCAGCATGCCCCCACCTCCCAAGAACTCCCCAGAGGAGTGCGCTTTTCCTCCCCGTTGGAAATCCCAGGAACCCCTTCGGGAAACCTCACGGTTGAACCCGTTCCGACACCATCCTCCTCCTCCTCAGTACGCATCCTAACCAAGAAGAATACCGAGTCCAATAAGGGCAAAGGTAAAGAGACCCAGGAAACCAGCTCCCAGGTAACGGCAACAAGGGAAAGCCCAAACACCATCCTGGCCCCCCTCCCACAGGAAAACATAGACATAGGCGTCGCAAGCGCCACCCCTACCAACGAAGGACTAACTCTCCTCCTAGCAGCCATGGAACATAACTTTACCCAGAGATTGGCAGAAATGGAGGCTAGGATCCTAAATGCCATCCAGGTAAACGGAAACCCCGGACAACAACAACGACAGAACAACCCGGCACCGCAACAACCCCAACAGACAAGAACCCAGCCCCCCCAACAAAGGCAACAGCAAGCAAGAGTCCCGACTCAACAACAGCAACAACAACAACAGCAAAACCGACCGCCGGCCCCAGCTGTCCCCAAAGCTACTCCCCCCTCGCGAACAAACGACCCCGCCCCAACCAACAAGAAACAAACCTACGCGGCAATGACGGCGGCCGGAATAAACACAGACAACTTTGTCCTGGTAAAGAGAACTAAGGGCAAAGCACCAGCAAAACCGGCCGAAAGCCAAGGACAGGGACCCTCAGCCCCTTCCACCCCCCACGCAAGGCAAAGACGACTCCTGATACGACCAGTAGAGAGAGGTAGGAGGGTAGGAGCAGCAGGACGATCCACCGTCCAAATCAGGGATGCAGTCAACGGAGCCACCAGCGTTAAATTCGCCTTCGCGGAGTACAACCGCAATGACGACCTGGTCCTTACAACGGTCCAAGACCTTCCGGCGGAACCAGCCCTCAATGACTCCGATGCGATAACCAAGGCGCTAAACGACATTGACATCTTCGGCTTCAGCATCGTCACGGATGTCCCCACAGTCAACATTGTCATCCACAAGGTCCCGCTAGGAAACGATGAAAACTGGACCCCAGCCGACTGGAACACAGACTCACCCAATTGGAACGACCTAGAAAGAGAAATCTCGGATTACAACCCGGCCATCCACATCGTAGATAGACCAAAGTGGATCAGATCCCCGACTGCCCTCAAAGCGGATAACAAGTACAAATCATCGGTCATAGCAACGGTGGAAAGGAACGACTGGGTCAACACCCAACTCAACAAAAAAGAAGGCAACATGGCGATTTTCGGACAACGCTGCACCTTTGTTAGATATATCAGAAAAGACTCCTCGACCTGCTGCGCGAGATGCTTACAGCTAGGACACCACGCAATACATTGTCGCCTGCCAGCAACATGCAAATTTTGCAGAGGCAACCACAACACGCTAGACCACGGATGCCCGGAGCTATACTGCACAGCAGGAAAAGGGAGACCCTGCTCCCACACCATCAGGAGATGCATCAACTGCGAAGAAACGACACACTATGCTGGAGACAATCACTGTCCCTCCAGGGGTAGAGCAGGAGAGGTAGCACCCCGAGATAGCTTGGTAGTTCCCGGTCCGGCAGAGCCGCCCCTACAAACCCCCCATGACTAATTATGGCAACCACGGATATAATTTACCACAACGTCGGCGGGTCCATGAACGTTGTCACAGAGTTACTAAAAGTCTCACTAAAACTTAAACCAAAAATTATAGCATTAGCAGAATGCCCCCTCGAAAACGATAACTGGACACACATAGAAGGTTACACTTGTTACGCAGACACAAAAGCGACTAAATGGGGCTGTGCCACATATATTAAAAACGAATATGTTCATATGTTCGTAATAGAAAGAATTAATTCACAATTCCTCACCCTATGGACAGGGGGCACAGAAATCACCATAGGCTACCAGAGACCGCATAGCTACCCGAGAAATACCGAGGAGGAAAAGAGAATCCACAACCTCGACTATGAAAATGAAATGCACAAAGGGGATAGCAACATTATAATAGGAGACCTGAACGCCACCAACGAGGCGTGGTCCTCAGGATGGGCAAACACAGCGGGAAGGAGATTAAGGGGATGGATGGCGGAGAGAGGCCTAGTAGTAGCAAACCCCTACACAATAACCCACCCCCCTTCCAACAGTCACCAAACGGGAACAATGATAGACCTAGTAATATCGGACAGACACCATAACCTCAGGGTCAGAAACATCATGATGCCAGCCTCGGACCACACAGCGATACTGATCAAGACCGGCATATCCTGGAAAAAGTCAACACTCCGACCGCTAAGATACGATAAGGCAGACTGGGATAACATCAGAACGGCCTTCATACTCCTAGACGAAGATAACGATGACCCAGCTCTCGTTCAAAAAGAAATCTCGAACATCATCAGAAGACATACCCCGACGGCCAAGGAAAACGCAAGGGCCTTCTGGAACAAGGACCTGACAACGGCCAGGAAGGCCCTCCTAAGTGAAGTCAGAAACAATCCCCTATGCCCTGAACTAAAAGAGAAAAGAAGAGTATACAGGAAAAGCATAGCCGAGGCCAAACTCAAAGCGAATAGCGAAGCCCTCCAGGAGGACACCGACCCAGAGTGCTTTAGGAGTGTTAAGCCGAGACTCACCAAACAACCAATCCCAGCTCTGGCAAGAAAGGACGGAAGCATAGCGGCGGAGCACCCCCACATAGCCCAAGAACTACACACCACCCTCTATGGAGGGGAGCACAGGCGACCCCTGATAACCCCGAATGCAACCCCAGACCGATTGGACATCGGACTACTGGACACAGCCCTAAAAGCAACTCCCAATGGGGCAGCAACGGGACCAGATAACATACCGGGTAGGGCCATCAAACTATTTAGGAAATGCAGGGAAACCCTCTTCACAAGCATGATGAACAGAGCCTGGACGGAAGGCATACCAACGAGCTGGAAAGAGAGCAACACCATCCTAATAAAAAAGGAAAAGAAGGAATCCTACACGATAGCCAAGAGCTGGAGACCGATACAACTACAATCAATCCTGGCCAAAGTGTTAGAAAGGGCAGCGGTGATCCGGATAGCCAAACTAGACCTACTGACCCCCAACATGTTCGGAGGAAGGAAGGATAACGGAACGACAGATGCAATCCAGGCCCTCAACGACCTACTCACAACCTCGAAACAGCCCTACGCATGCCTGACGGCCCTCGACATAGAAGGAGGATTTGACCACCTGAGAATGGACGAGGTCTGCGAAACAATAGGAAAGAAAAATACCCACCTAGGACAATGGGTAAAACACTGGGCAGCAGAAAGAAGCACATCCTATAGGTTTAATGGAAGGTGCTCAAGAACATTCGCCACGGACTCGGGCACGCCCCAAGGATCCCCCCTGTCCCCCATCCTATTCCTCATAAGCATTAGAGAAATAACAGCGATAGTACCAAGTGACATCCCCGGAACAACCACCAGACTCCTAACATACGTGGATGACATCTTAGTAGCAACCACATATAAGGACAAATACACCGGACAACGGGCACACCAAGAAACACTGAACAAGGTCGACGATGGCTGCCGTAGACACGGATACAACCTCTCAGCACTCAAAACGGAGCGAATCCACATCAACACCCCCCAGACTAAACACCTCCAACCCAGGGTGGGAAACGAGGAACCGAGGGAAAAGGAGGTAATGCGATGGCTGGGATATTTCATCTCACCCGACTTCAAGTGGAAAGCACACATGGCACAATGGACGGCGAAGGCCAACAAGACAAGCTTTTTCGTAAAAGCGCTGACAAGCAGATACGAAAAAGGGGGACTCAACGCATGGACTACCCTCCGACTCATCTAAGGACTAATCCTCCCCCAGCTCACCTACGGGATAGAAGTGTGGGATAAGGTAACCGAAATAGACAAAGCACAAAAAACCCTCAACAACATAGTGAGGAACACATTCGGCCTGGAAAAGAAAACCCCCCTCACAGCCATATACGCAGAAACAGGCATCATCCCACTGAGATCATATACGGACCACAGACACAACCTCCTTTGCCTCAGAGCCCACTGCCTAGACAGACCGACGGAATGGACCAAAAAATGGATGGACAAAACGGGCGCCAGAACCATCATCGAAGGAGCCCACAACATGAAACTGGGCAAATCCAACCTCAAAGAACACCTCCTCGAAAACTGGAAGAGAGATATCGAGGGGGAGAACATCAGATACAAGGGGAAACCGAGAAGAAGCTATAGGCATTGGAGGAAGGTATCCAGAAGGCAATTCCGGGACCTCCTCTACCTGAAAGCAACAGCAGGCTGGCCCTACCAAGACACGGTCGGAAAGAGAAGGGACTGCCCATGTGGCAGGGACATAATAACGGGGGACCACCTGATGGAGAGATGCGGAGTCGTCAACCCGATAAAAGCCAAAATCCACGCGATAGGAGACCAGGAGAGATTACTGGAATGGATGGATACCTGGCCTGACCTCTTAAAGACAAGGCCAACGGCGGAGCAGCGAGCCAACGACCTAAACAGGGCACAAACAACAGCAGCGGGGATAAACATACCTACATCCCAACCCCAAGCCAAAGAAAAAGGAAGGATAAGAAGGAAGAAAATGACACCCTGTAACCTCTGCGGACAGCCAGTGATCCACGAGAAGGCCAAACTGGACGCACACGCGAGGACCCACGACCCGGATTACCGGCCAGGGGGGAAGAGCAGGGTGAAGAAAGACTGAGGGGAGCCCAGGGCGGAAAGGGCGACGAGAAGACGGCGGCCCGGCGACCCAGGGGCGTAACGCTGGGGGGTAGTATTTCCTTATTTACACGACCACTGGGCACGGAGGTGACGGGGTGGGTTTCCTTAGTTATAAGATTTCCTAATGTACACGACCACTGGGCACGGAGGTGACGGGGTGGGTTTCCTTAGTTATAAGATTTCCTAATGTACACGACCACTGGGCACGGAGGTGACGGGGTGGGTTTCCTTGCTTTTAGCTAAAAATTGCTGAGGGAGAGGGGGAGTAGGTGGAGGGGAGTTTCCTTTGTTAAGGTTGGGCGAGGGGACAACGGGGGCGAGGGATAGGTGGACAGGGGGGGGGCGGAGTTTCTTTTGTAAGGGTTGGGCGAGGGGACAACTGGAGTGAGGGATAGGCGGACAGGGGGGGGGCGGAGTTTCTTTTGTAAGGGTTGGGCGAGGGGACAACGAAAATGGGGTAGGCAATCGGCGGAGCGGAGGATAATTTTCCTTAAGGGGGCCCTTGGCTGGGGGGAGTATCTCACGCCGGTAGTTAGATACCTTTGATTAGGTGAAACGGGGCATAACCCCGGACTAGATAAGAATGAAAATTAGGTTACAGGCGGTACCCTCAACGAGGCTTGGCTAGGCTTGGCATCAATGGAAGCACATGTTCGGCACTACTCAGCTAAAATTCCTCAAGACCTTGTTCTTTTTTTTTTTTTCCTTACAAGCAACAACACCCAACAACACAACCACATCTGGAGACTTGATCCACTCCAGAGGGTTTTGTTACAGAGAAATTGAAATGTCAATTGATCCACCTGTGGGGACTGGAGATGCACAAGTCTCTTCTCCATCTGAAACCTCTTCAACATCTAAGGCACTTTCTTCAAGTTCCTCCTGGTTGAATTTGTCCCCCACTTGTACAGCAATTCTTTGTTCCTGGCAACTACCCAGATCTGAAGTCCTTGCCAAATCTTCCATATGTCTTTCAAACTTCTTTACCTTTTGTTCTGCTTCTGAAATTTGCTACATAAGATGGCCTTCTTCTTGTAGTAATGCTGCTCCAGTCTTCCAATGCTTTAGTAGTCTACCCTCCTCTTCTAATCATTCAGCATCCTTTCATTTACAGGTGCATTCAGCTAACCTTTTCTTCTGTGCTTCAACTAGATTTGTGGCATTCGAATACTTGCGCTTCGCAGTCTCACACTCATCCCTCGTTCTGGATTCAAAAAAACTTTGCAATTTCCTCCCAGTCGATCCATGCTTTTCCACAGGTAGGTATTCAAGTTCGCTTTGTGTGCTTTCTATTTTGTATATCTGCTAACTGTTTTTTTAGATTTTCAATCTGGCAATCTTTGTCCTCGACGTTGGTAAGTGCTCGATTTGCACATATAGCCATATTGCTAACAATTTTCTTTAGTTCCCACTCAACAGGATCATTCTGTGGTAAAGTCGCAAGAGCCACAAGCTCTTGTTTCTCAATGTCATGCCTGTTGGAAGGGGCTTCAAGGCCATTGATCTCGAGTGTAGTAAACATACTGAGAGGTTGAGGAGATATTGTGGGATTGTTTTGCGATGGGGGGTTTGGATGTGTTGAGTGGTTGGATGGATTGGAAGGGGCAGAATTGGCTCGAGTTACTTAAACCTTTGCAATAACAATACTTCTATTGATAGGGCTAAGTCCAGTGTTTCAGAAACCACTTTGAATATTTTCTATTGTGAAGGATGCATGATGAGCTATCATGAGAATTTTATAGAAGTTCCCTTTCGAAATACTATATTCGTGTCTCTCAAATCTTCGTGTAAGTTCCTTTTGGTATTGATGTTTGTATGGTCCAAATACAGATACATCAAGGGATTGTAATCGATTAGTAGTGTGCGGAGGTAAGCAGTAGGGAATTATGTTATGTGATACACAAAACTCGAGAAATACAGCATTGACATGGCTGCTATACCCATCAAAAAGAAGTAATCGATAAGCTCCTTGTGCTTTGTATGCTGTCGTACTTCCTTCATCAAAGTTTCGCTCAAGGTATGTTTGTGCCATTTTCTCATTAGTCCATCCATTATGTGAACGGCCAAATAGAATATCTTCTGGAACACCTCTAATTCTGTAAAACCATTCCGCAATAAACTCTTCCATTTTGAGGATAATAGTTGGCTTAAGGCTACTTCTATCTGCACAAATCTCTTCAATTACTGTAACAAACTCTCGTGTTCCATCTTTTTATTTGTAAGTAATTATTTCACTTCTATATTTAAGCCAAAACATTATATCAATTAGGGTACATACTTTGAGTACGGAACTTTAACTCTCCATTCTCACGAGGATTTTGCACAACTTCCAAAACCCGTTCTGATTCTCCTGGCCCTAGCAAAAAAACCAATTTCATCGATATTATATGTATTTTCAGGTCATATCTGGTACTTGGTGGTAATATTCTCTAACTATTTGAAACTATATTAATAAATGATTCATAAAGTTTAAAAAAAGAACATACTATATAGTAATCTTTCCCTTTCAATAAAACTATTCATATATTTATATATACAAGCAAATAACATATAACTAATATAGCAGAAGATAAAGAGAAGAAAAAAAAGAAAAAAAAAACCAGAACACTATACATATGTGGTAGTACCTCATCATAAAACTGAGTAATCAGCTGTATATCATTTCCCCTAATATTTCAAATGAAGTCTAACTGTTTACTGAATCGAGACTTCACTTCTGGGTGTTGTTTCTGGAAACCTTTCTCCCAGCGTTGACCCAAAATGTCATGAGAGTTTCTTTTCCATACAATAGCAGTGGCAATCTCTCGAAATTGCCAAATTGTCGGAGGAAAACCTAGTCAACAGTGAAAATGACAACGCTCAACAACTAATTGCTCCTCTTCAGCTGTCATCTTTTGCCTTCGAGAAGCCTCCTCATCCTTACTCTTTCTTCCTTGCTGTCGATGCATCACCGTAGATGGTGCTTCTCCTACCATTTCTGCTGCTACCGAGAGGCTGGGGGCAGTACCAACTGCTGCCATTTCAATGGCCATTTGTTCTCAAAGTTATTTTGGGATTTTGATATCTTTCGATGGTATCCTTGGAGTTGGTTGGAGTTGGTCAATGTTATATTACTTTTACTACAATGATGCGATTTGATTTTCTAACAACTACTCCCTGCCAAGCTTAGCCAAGCTTCGTTGAGGGTACTGTCTCACTGAGTGGCCACATGGTCTACCCCTTAAGGAAGGGAGGAGAGTCAACAATACCGCATTAACTGGTATAGACTGTTTTCACGCTAAGAGGTCAAAAGAAAGTGAAGCCAAAAATGCAAGCTTCTTTGAGCAGAGAGTAGCCTTTAGGGGTAATGTTTCTACAAATACTTGCCACTGGGCCTCATTTTCGAGACTTTTGTTATTAATTTAAAGGAAACAACTAGCCGAGAAGGGTTACTTTGGGGGAAATTCAGGTTCTCACGAGTGCTGCAGCCCTGTTACGCAGTAACTATTATCTTGCAATCTGGGGTTAGGGTTTTGATCAGAAAATTCATGTGTTGCTGCATGATAAGTGATGTGTCAACATGAGTCTAATATTGTAATCAGATTTTGTGGTGTAGTTGGTAGTACACCAAGTGAAAGTTGGGAAGTGGTGGACTTCTCCCCTGCTAAACCTATCTTGGTGAATCTTAGTGGGGGCAATACTCAGTGGTATACGAGAGCGATGTTCGGTCATTATTAGAGGGATCCAGTAGTAAAACCTAATCCCTACAGAAAATGCCAAGAGTAGGAGGTCGGGTGAGGAACTAGGCAAGGAGAATTTCAGACTTCTAGTAACCGAAACATGAGTGAAGAAAACTGTATCTTAGAGTAGTTAGAAGATGCACTTACTGAATGTAGAAAAACTCAACCTCATAAAAAGTTTTCTCCCACTCCAAGTGAATTTTAGCTTTATCTCTATTCCTTCTTCTACTGCAAAATTGAAAGATTAATCGCAATATCAGTACAGCATTCATCTCAACCAAATTCAGATTCCTCTCCACCAGAACATGAAGTTCTCCCTAGTTCTTCCAAAAATCAAATCCCACTGATACCAGAGCAGATTGATTGGAACCCAAGACCAGTCACAGTGTCCCAGGCAGTGGATGACCGAAATCACTATGATCATCTTCACCATGAGTGGGTGATCAAGACTCATGGGAATGAAGCTATTCATGGACCTTCTCAATCTTTCTTTTCTGACTCACAGTATCCTTCATATTTATATAAAATGGAGAAGTTGTATTTTGGTATGTACATAGAGTATAAGTTTTATTTTTATCCATCTATTTACATAAATCTTTAATTATTAAAACATATAAAATTAACAATAATTAGATACAAGATTACAGGATGAAGAAAGAACAGTCTCTTCTGAGTTCATTTTTCTCCCATTCGTAAAAGCCTACAAGCTCATTCCACTGTCCCAATTTCAGTGGGGCCCAGCCTGCCTTATCCTACTCATACTTATCAGCTTCCAACATGCCTGCCACCTTAAAGTTGCATGATACCTAAAAATTGCCTAAGCCTAAATCAAAAATTAGTTATTATTCAAAATTGTATTGCAGCAATTGAGGATTATCGAAAAATGGGAAAAACTGAGTTTTTTACAACACAAAGGAAAATAATCAAGCACACTCAAGGCTTTGATTGTAATGTTGAAGCAGTTATGGCTGATTGCATAATACTTTCAAAGGTATGTACATAGAAACTTGAATAATTAAAAATAGTATTAAAGTAAAACTTACCTATGGATAAAAAGATCCACTTAGATGTGATAAGCGAAATAAGGTCTGGTGTTGCTGTAGCAACCACTGACTTTGATCAAGCTGTAGTAATATGGGCCAATCTTGTGAGAAGAAAGGAAGAGGAGTTAGCGGCCACGAAGAAGAGCGAGTGAGAACAGAAAAGCAGTCAAGAAATGCTTTCCCATATGCGTTGAGCATTGACACAAAGGTTAGCTAAAAGGGAAGAAGTAGGAGAATTTAAAGAGAAGGGGGTAGACTTATCATCAGAAACACCAGCCATTTTCGATTTAGATAATAGAACTGATATTAGTCAAGGTCTAACAAGAAATAAAGAGCAGGGACATTACCAAGAGAGGGAAGTCGACAAGCAGAAGAGAGTGTGGAAGGAAAGACCAGGAGCAGGACAGCCAGCTATGAAGAGACAAAAGTTACCTTAGGATCAAGATAAAAATCTGATTTGTGCTTTAGAGGTACAAGACAAGAGGGCAGGGAAGCTTTACCATGAAACTTTAAATGCTAGAATAGATAAACTTGGAGGGGCTATTACAGGAGCTAGTCAGTCACAGGCTTCAGTTAGTAGTACATCTCATAGAGGGGATAGGGAGATAAGTGAGCCGAAGGAAAGACTTACTGGGTAAGAGAGACAGCTATCAAAGTTAGCTGAAAGGCAATTAGTTGTTCAGCAAAAATTAGAAGAGGCAGCAAAGCAACATAGTGAAGTGGAAAGAAAAAATGAAGCAAGACAACAAAATATCATGGACTTGCTTGAGCAGCTAGTTGGAGGATGGGAATAGGATTGCAGGAGTTTTTGGTATCAAGAATATTTGATGTAAAAGTAAAATATACAGATTGAAAATTTAGAAAATGTACCTCAAGTAAGCCTATTATTATCAGTATAAAAGTAGTTATTTATTATTTACATTGCCTATATTATTGATATTTTAGGAACTATACAAAACTCATACATTTTATTATATAAAATGAAGATATTCATAAATACTAGGAGGGTTACAATTAAACCTAACTCCCATTGCTGACCCCCAATAGCAAGTATGTACATTAGATAAAAGAATACAAATAGCATAATAGGCACCTATTGGTGATAAACCAACTTTAAAATTCAACCTATGACCCATAAATCCCTACTGCATAAGTACCTTTCCAAAGCCCCACTCTACACTCATTCATTGCCTTGACATGTATTTATTGAAATGGCATTCATCTGTCATCATATCACGATTTCATAGACTGTGGTATGCGCTGATTACTCCTGGTCCTAAAAAATATGCAGGATCACCATATACCAAAGGCTGCTCACTATTTGGCAGTTGTATAGTTGGCCAAACCTCCATACCGAACTTGGATTGAGCATACATACTCCAGTCTCCCAGAGTACCCTCATATGGTCCTAGTAAATATATATTAAATTAATCTTTTATGTACATATATAAATTGAAATAATTATAATAATAATAAAAAGAGTCATAACTACCTGCAAGGTATATAATCAATCCATCTGGAGCTATCATAGCTTGAAATTTTATCGTATGTACTTTTTTATAACTAGAGTAAAATACCTTCTGATCAACTGTTCCTGGCCAGCAAATAGTACGATAGGTTCCATCAATAAAACCATAGATACAGTTACCAGGTGTATCTATTGCCCTGCAATATTTCTCAAGTTGTTCTGGAGACAGGCGCTGGACGTCCCAGTATAGAAACTCTTTTCTTTGATTGTATATATACAACAAATTACTATTGAACACAATTTCAATCCATGAAGTACCCCGACCAAAGACCTGTATATATATTTGTAAATTAACTTTGATTCTATTTATTAATACATAATACAAAAAATTAATAATCAATTATAAACAAGTAAAAGCATAAAACAGTCTAACATATTATACAATTAAAGAATAAACAATTAGAGTAAGAAGATTTAAGAGAATTTAACATACATCACATCAACTTTTGTATCGATTGGGATAAGATAATCGATATAATAAAATTGAAAGACAAGTGTCGGGAGGTGCACGGCAACGATTAGGGAGCTGTAAATCCTCTAAACGAAAGGCTCGTACCAACTCTCTAACCTGCGGCTTTGTAAACCACAAAAACTCTAAGCACCAGTTGTCACTCTTCTCTTTGAGGACAAAGGTGTGTTGAACATAGGAGGGCTGACCATGAAGTGGTCTCGAAATCTAGAAGCGTTCACACTGAAGTTGTCGATGTAATGGATCAGTATGCATTTGCTGTATCAGAATTCTTCATTTCCGCAGTCTCTGTTGTGAGATGATAAATAGATCAAGTAGCAAAACAATTGCTGCTGAAGCATATATCATCACTTTAGAGTCCATGATTGATTGCTCTTCACCTTGAGTTACTTTTGAATTTTTTCTTTCTTTAGGTTTCTCTATATACATTTTTTCACACCACCTTTTTGATATCATTTTCGTCTCTACCTTCTCCTTTCTTACTAGTTGTTACTTGGCCATTGTTTACATCTTGGCATTTTCTGCAAGGATACTAACAATCCCTGCTACCTATGCACAGAGTGCAGGAGTATTCAGGATCCCTACCAAAAATGCCAAGTACAATGGCTTGATTTTTCACCTTTCCTAATTTATCCCTGTTGCTGTGGTTACGACGTTTTCTGCAGGGATTAGGTTTCAGTGCTGGATCCCTCTATTATTTGGCTTGTCAGGGTTGACCTCTTCCCGCCCGAGTAGAATTTTCACCACCTTCTCATGTCCATTACGGGCAGCCCATGCAAGCGGTCCACCACCCAGAAAATCTTCTTCGTTGATATCATAACATTCCATTTTTATCAAACCAACTACAACCTCAGCAATTCCGAAGAATGATGCGCAGTGTAGTCCACTGAACGGAGAGAGGATGTCATAATCCCAGGGGTAGAAATTCTTGGCTTGGGCTAAAAGTAATTTGGTCGATATCTGGCCATAATGCCCCTTTAGGACTTCCAGTCCAAATGATCTCGCAGAATCCGCGAGCTCCCTTTTCGCATGCACTCCCCAGTATACTGAGCAATATTGAAGAAAGGGTGCGCTCTGAGTATCAGGAGAAGGAGCGGTCAAAAGGGCTTTTACCTGTCGGGAATTCAGATATGTTAAGCAGATTTCTGCCATTGCCAAGTGAGGGCTACTGAATATATCGGGATGAGCTGAAAGATACTCCTGTAGAGTAAAGTGGATCAATCGGACAGTTGATGCCTCTTTATCTACGGTAATAAGCCCTTGACAGCAGTTCACCAATGTTGACATTGAAGGGATGTTGCCAACATCGAAATCCGTGGAGCATATCTGGACTGCTAGGGTGTGGCAGAGCTCATCCGCTTGTGGCGGTCAGCATGGCTGATCCACATCAATGCCGCTATCTCTGGTCTCGATTTACCCCCATCTTGCGCCTTTATCCGCTCGATTGTCGCACCATAAACATCCCCCAACTCCAATCCATCCGTCATTTTGCTTAGCTTTTCTCGTCTTCGGGAGATTGTCGGTTCGTGTAAGATTGCATCAATATTTAAGGAAACTAGTAAAAACCTAGATGCATATCTATTAGCCGATTGTGTGCGGTGGGGTTCCTAGTATCATTGCCCCTACGTACAGTACATTTCGGACATATTCCGGGGAATCTTCTCCAGGATGTCTGCCTCTAAACTCTCGTCCATGGCGTCTGGGGTTTCGTCCTCGTCTAGTCTAAGACGAAGGTATTCGATGATGTCATCATTGCTGGGGCCAACCAACACACTTATCACTCGTCCAGCAAGACGCTTTTCGATCTCAGCCCGGATATGAGGCCTTCCAATGATGAATATTCGTGTGCTCGGGGACGTTTCGAGGATTTGTTTTAGTGAAATCAGGAGCTTGATTCGATGCGTTGCTGCGCATTCGTCCCAAGCGTCAATGCATATAAATGTACGCAATGAGGACGTGATGATCTGTAGCATCCTCACGATATCCAGGAGTCGTGGTCCTCGTCCACCAATGACCATTTTCTGCTCTTGAAAGGCCCGTGTTATTTCCTCTGGAACTCTTTCCATTCCGCCAACGACCTGTCTTAGTAAGGAACCTAGAATATAGATCATAGACTGCTCCTTTCGCGCTGCAAAGTCAAGGTAGAAACATGTAACGGCTGTGTTTTGTCCTCTGGCCTGGTCGCCCAACCTGTCCACTACTAGCGAACTGATATTGAGCCTTGTTAGTATTGACACCCCTTTTTCTCTCGGCTGAGAATAATTCTCGTTACCTCATAAATGTCTTCCCAGCCCCCGGACCTCCGTAGCAAAACAAGACTGCTTTATCACCTTCACCTTCACCACTCCTGCTATGCCAGCTTCTAAATTCATTAGTCTGCAAGAGCCATTCTCCCACATTGTCAACGCGGCGCTCTTGAATATCGCGATGGGGTAGCTTGGGCTCTAGGGGTGATAACCAAGTCAGGAGTGGAGACCGATCGTCGGCAACAACATAGCCATCCTGCACATTAAAAGAGTTCATATTATTGGAGAGGTTGGTGCTATTATCGATAGTATATTGAGACATCTTCCGCTCTTTGCTGCTTACACTGTTATAGACGAGGAGTTATTGAGTATGGTCGGTCGGTGGTGTTCTTGGGAGCTGGGGAAAAGCGGGGTCTTGGTAAGGAAAAGCGGGGGTCCTCTGGCGTTAAAGTCGCCTTGTGGATGCCATTTGGAATACTGAACAAAATTGTTGTACCATAAAAGCGGCCGTCTACAAAGACCTCTAAGTGCCGGCGGTTCAATAAACCCAACTATGTCTATACTTGTGCATAGACTGTGGCAGCCCAGGTGGCCGATACTGCAGACTGCGAGAACAATCTTAGCCACAAAGATTATCGTAAGTGGTAATCAGGTGGGTTTTGCTTAAGATATATAAGGCTTCCTAACTCTGTCGACAGAAGCTCTTATTATCCATGACCACTATAAATACAAACAAAAGTCGCCCTTTACCTCATCAAGAGTCCGGTTCCCCAGGAAAATCATGGGCGCTTACACAGCGTGGACGGTAATGATTTATTTAGTTATCTAACTACGATAGTCTCCACAAAGGACCCCCAATGATTCCCATCTAATATCGCACCATGGGGAACTGTATCTCACACCGATATCGCTTTCAGGCCTCACGGGATCGGTTAGACTCCACAACAATATTTCTGGATCCTCGGCCACTTAGGCTGCCATAACAGTCCCTTCTGAGCTCGTGAAAAGCCCCCAGGACCGAAACGCCAGCCAACTTGCAGCTAAGTAACGCGCTAGAGTTCTGTCTGACATGTCCAAGTATTGGAAAACTCTTGCTCGCGTCGACCGAATGTTCTATACCGTAACCTCGTGGATTTTTCCAATTATTATCGATATAGCCTAACAGCACAATATAGTATAGAACTACGGCATAATAGATCACCATATTGGCAATCGTGCACCCCATCTCCATCCGTCAGAACCAAAAACCCCTGTCGCAAGGATTGTTTTCCGGTAAACAAGCCTACCTGGAAGTTCAAGTCATTTCTTGAATACTCTCGCCTTGGGTGATTGGGGCCCGGCCTTGATCTAGCTTGAGCATAGCGTATGTAAATACGTTCATAAAATATCACTCGGCTGGAACAAGCCTACCAGTGTTGGAAATCTCAGTATTATAGCCGCACTTGATGCGGGATGTGTCCGCACTTCATGGCCGCACCCCAAGGCAGTGTTGGTTACCCGGATGCACTAGTCCAGGGAAGTGCAAGCTATGAGAATGTTTGCACCCCCCTGTTTGTTTCTCACTCTTTCCTTCCTGTTCCTTTCCTCACGTCTTCTTTCTCCACTTCACTTCAATTCTTTCTTTAAGCCTCTCCTTTCATCAACCTATCACAATATATTATGGGTTTCATCTCTCCTCAATAGAAACTCAAGCCGTTCCACTCCGCTGCATAAAACCCTTACCATAAATCATTACCTCCGCATCGAGTATTTTCAACAAACAGCACCACTTCAATGCCCCGGGCCGAGCCCAGCCTCGGCAGGCAATGGTGGCTTAACCACACGTGCGCTACCCGGGCTTGTATCTTAATTCATACCGTAGCCCAGCATCCCATAACACGGCACTAATTCTAAACTCAATTCGTCTAATATCATGCCAGAAAAGAAGAGAGGAAAGAAACAAACTATTCATCCCACTTTCCCTCATCCCTCCAGTTCACTACCAGATAGGACTGTAAGGCGCGGTAGGCTCCCTGATCTCTCTTCCCTCAACCTATATCAGGACATCGCCAGTATGGGAGTTCAAGGACGCCCTCCGACCTTTCCTTGATATTAATACATTCTCAAAGCGATTAAGAAAAAGCTGTTATCACCATGTAGACTTTTGGCATACCTCCCGAGATGGTTGCCGCTGATCTCGCGGGGCGTGCTGTTGGGGTATTGGCTATTCAGGAGTGCTAACACACCTCCCCCCCAGGGGTCTTATAGTCTCTGAATGCCTGCCACAGCATATCTTCTTGGTGGCTTCTTTGTTGGTATGGTTCACGTTATCAAATTGATCGTGAGACTAGTGAGACTAATATGTGACATGAGAGACTTGGGTGCTAAGCTTCCCCTACCCTCTATGCTAATGTCCACAGCGGGAGTGGCCTGCGTGCCATTCTCGTTTATTAACTGTAGGTTAATGCGCCAAGACCGAGCTTTTGATAGGTTAATATCTTGGCATATATCAATTAATAGTCGCTGTCAAAGAGGTTAACAGTATTTAACCTACGCCGGACATTCACCTTGAAATTGGCAAAACGGTAAACTCCCATATCTCTATGAAAACTTGAGATATTTCTATTTTCTCTCTATTAATGTGTAGAGAATTACCCACTCTATCACCTAATAGAACCATAATTCTCATTAAACTTGTGGTTGAAAATCCTTTGGTGGTTGAAGATGAACAATATTTTCTTGAATGTCCGCATGTTCCCACTACCATACAGAGTTCCCTCACCATATGGTAGGGGAAGCCTCTAACCGGAGCACTTTCCAACCCGAAAAATGCCCAAATTCAAACTGCTAAGGCTCCTCAGCAACAAATTTTATTTTTGTTTTTTCTCTATTTTCTGATAGACAATAAGCTGGAGATTCAGAAAATAGAAAGAGATTTTAAATATATTGAATTTTGGGCAAGCTATAGGGGTTTTAAGTTTGTGTGGAGGCACCACAAATGTCCGTCCAACCAGTTATTTGCTGTTAAAACTGCCAAGAGGCACAGTTAATACGCCAAGAAAGAAAAATTAACTAGTAATTAACCGCATCGAGACTTATATTAACATGTTTTACTAAGCAAAATGAATGTCGCTATTACTCCGGTCCAAGGCTTCCCCCACCATAGCACGTGTCTGCTTGGTGCCAAGACCTAGCTTGTAGCAACGTGTATAAACCAGGCCCAACCCTCCAACTCGCAGACCCCCACATCCCTCACGAAACCCTCCGATCCAAGCGACCCACCACGACAGGAAAGAAAAAACGCCACTATGCCGCCGAAAAAAGCACCTGCCGGTATGCCGTTGGAAGGGATGAGGCTTGATCAGCTGAAAGCTGCAGAACTCAAATTGTTGTGCGTTCAACACGGGATACAGACGGGCACGAGGGGAGTGATGATAGAGAGTCTCCAGGACTACATGAGAACGCATGTGAGCAAGCCAAGCGGAGAGGAGGAGAGGAAGCATCGCCAACGCCCATCAGTATGTTGGACGACAACGATGTCGAATGCACAGCCATCATCGTCACGACCACAGAAATAGCCGAAGATGCCGTCATGATTTCCAACTCGAAAAAAGCGCTTAATGTTGTATTGGATGGCGATGAAATATACGTCGAATACAACCCAAACCCTGCGGTTGGGAACCGATGTGGCCTCTCGCTTGCTGCTCTCCCCCGAGAGATGCAGGTCATGAAACAAAAGATGCAGGTCATGAAAGTCGAGCAGGACAAAATTAACGCTCTCGCCGAACAAACAATTTCATCACTTCAAAAAAGATTGCACCACGTTTCGTTGTCGTTACACTCCTATCAAGAAATACGTGGCCGGTTCATCGACTCATACTATCGAGACAAGTGCACTCCGGAAATCACCCCCCACCAAAAGAAGACAATCGCCCAGGGGAACGCCGCAGCACACGGTGGAGATGTGAAAATCGACGCGGAGTTGTATCGGGACGGAGGTGGGAGAACCGACATCCCCATTTTCAAACAATTATATGGCTACGTCCTGGTCTCTAGAATAACTTTCATAGAAAGGGTTCGGGTTATAACCGGGGGGTTCATAATAGAGACTCACTATTTACTCTGAGACATAGTTATTATAGTTCTTGGTGAAAGGAAAACCGTAGTCATTAGAAACAACCAGACGGTCTAGACCCCCTTAGTACCCACAACGGTAGGACCTAAAACCGGGAAGACTGGTGACTACGTTACCAACGGAACCCCTATAAATAGACGAATCTTTAAAATAGTATGGGGTATAGTCACACGAATATATCCCGTATTTAAAGAGATAAAGACAGAAGAGATTCAGAAAACCATACACCACCTCGGTACCATCACGCCTCAACAAGCCAACTACCCCATTTTTCACTAACGAACCGTTGGCACACTCCTGAATAATCTGTGCTGACATGTCCCGTATTCAAGACATCCAAGATGTTCGCTCCCTACGGTGGGGGTCAGGGATATATTGGATGTTTTGAATACGGGACATGGAGACATAGAATTGGGAAGCTAATTTGGCTACGAAGGGGGCCGCGGGGAGGGAACTGGCCTGCTTGAAGTAGAAATTGCGTAACGTATTTCCGGGTCTTGCGCGATAAGTGTGCCCCCCGCCCGGGACAGCGTCATGGTAAGGGAAAGTCTATGAGTCACAACATGGGCCTTAGGAGCTTGCGCAGCTACTTGAGGCGTTTTTCTCGTATTTTGAAAAGTGAAGGTTGAAACCAGTACGAACGAAATTGGGGTCGTACCCACAAATCGTTTCATTACCAAAGAAGCACCCGACATGTGTACAATCGTGAATATACATTAGTTCACTTCAAGGATCCGTTTTCACAAGCACTTAAAAGAACCAGTCTACAGAGGGTAAAAGCACTTGTGGAAACGAATTCTTGACATTAAAATTTTTCTTGAACTTTCCTAATGAATGACTAACTGGTCTACTGTACGCCCTGCATCGGTCACAAGGGTTGGCAGGGCCCGCGGGATGTCCCGGGACCGCCCGACCATCAGGGCCCGCAGGGCCCGCCCCACCCATTCCTGCCGTCCCGTACCGCAGGCAGAAAGCATTTCTGCCGGCAGGACGCCCAACTGCGGGCCCGGGACGTCAGAATACCGTTTACCGTAGAAGGCCGGCAGTAAGTGTCCCGGGCCGGCAGTAAGCGTCCCGGACCGGCAGTAAGCGTCCCGGACCGGCAGTAAGCGTCCCGGGCCGGCAGTAGACGTCCCGGGCCGGCAGTAAGCGTCCCGGGCCGGCAGTAAGCGTCCCGGGCCGGCAGTAAGCGTCCCGGGCCGGCAGTAAGCGTCCCGGGCCGGCAGTAGACGTCCCGGGCCGGCAGTAAGCGTCCCGGGCCGGCAGTAGACGTCCGAAGCCCGCAGTAGACATCCCGGGATATCCATAAAGTATTTGATGTCTTATTACCTACCAGCAGGGTGTCACATTCACCAATAGAACATCGTCCCTGCGTAAATTATGTTATAAAAGTATGTCTGAATGACATGGGTTTTATCTAGTCCGTACACTCTGTGGATATCCCGGGCCGGCAGGCAGGGCCCGCTTCCAATCCTGCCTGATGTCCTGCCCGCAGGCAGGTCCCGTCTCAGGGTCTTTGGCCGCAGGCAGGGCAGGATCCGTTTTCTGCCTGCCTGACCTGCGAACCCTTGTGA
>ML120398.1:683810-704451 GCA_003788595.2 Choiromyces venosus 120613-1
GATCCGTAGAACGCCGAATTGGACCCGTAGACCACCAACTCGGACCCTTAGACCGTCGAAGCCGGACCCAACGGATTGGAGGGTTGGACCGCCAACGGTCCCGCGGCGGTCCGAAACCGCCGACATTTATTAAATTCAGTCTGACTGGGTCCGAGAAGTCTTAGTACCGGCCTGACCGGCCTGACGGCTGGACGTCCGGCCTGGTACCCAGCCTGACCGGCGAGCCCTAGTGACCCCCAAGAAAGAGCGACGCCACATTTGTCACCTCCAATTTCAGCTTTCGCTGGGTTTCGTTGTGAATCTATGTCGAGCCGACGGTTCGGTGACAATGGGTCGTTAGGTTCGAAAAAGAGTCTTTTTTTGGTTACAGAGGCACATACCACGGTCGTGGACTCTTGGAGGGGAGGATTGTGGGTTGAAACTGCCTATAAAGTTGAACGTCGCCGCCGTGGATGTTCATCTTAAAAACTTCAAGAGGAACTATTAACGTTTCGTAAAAATAAATGAATAAAAAAAAGTCTGTTGTCCCACTAATATTTGTACAGACTTTCTCTCTTTTTAGAAAAACTCCTCCTCTAAATGAGCATAGTGATAAAAGAAGAAAGGGGATCCCGGTTACTTTGTGTTACAACCAAATAACGCGTGCCTTGGTATACAGGTTCATGTAAAATAGGTTAAAGGCTATGTATATTCAGGCGGTTTCGCCTGCACACTAGCGGCCAATAAACATTGTGATTGGGTGGATATACCTTACCTTTTTTCAATTCCTCTGCTTTTTTGTGGTTCCTTGGTTTCTTTGTTTTTTTTCTACTAAGGCGGGCCCGAGCTTGGCCCCTGGTGGTCACACAATCTGACCACACTATTGGTTGATGTGGTGCGTTGGTTCGACGTTGAAATTTCATTCCAGATGGGAATTTGGATTTACACTTTTGTCGTTCAGTACAATCGTGGTTCCCAGGAACCTCAACATCGTAGCGTGAAGAAACATTGCGACCTCTATTAGCGCGACTGATATAAAGATTGGTCTTTGCGTGTAAGTAGAGGTGTTGGAATCGGGGATCTTTTTGAACCTATTGGTGGGAAGAGAGGGGAGAATCTACGCAGATTGGGGGCCATGAGGGTAGGTTATTGCGTGTAGGTGTTGAGCTGTTAAGCTTTTCGCATAGCACTTATTTTAAATTGGGCTGCATAACCCACAGGTACCCAGGTCATCCAGGGATATTCAGCGGGTATGGGATCACAATGTATCAGTCACATACAAAGCCTGCAGGCAACCCAGGCCGGGCCCGGCTTTGGTTTTGGAAAGCCGCTTTCCCACAGTCGGGCCCGGCCACCGTGGAAAAAGCCTGGGTCAGTCCGGCCGTACTACCAAATTTCAAAAGTATTCGGACACCTTGGCGCCAAGAGAAAGTCCGGTGCCAAGGCTTCCGAGTAAATAGGCTGAATACACCGTGAGTTGACAAACACCCATATCACAACAAACATTCTTATACAGCTATGAGCCCGATCCACCCAACTGGAAACCAGAAGCGAGGTAAGAGAACTTATGTACTGGCAGAGATGTAAGATAAGCTAATTTGGTATAACTAGGAAAGGAGATTACCCCACGGCGACATGCTGTGATCATCGCTTATTGCTGTCTGGAGGTCCCTATAAGCTTCTGGCAAATTCAAGCTGTTACTGGGGTTTCAAAATCCACAGCAGGTAATATCTGGAAACATGCGCTTTCTAATGCAGAGAGAGCTCGGCTTCAAACTGAGTCTTCAGTGCTACCACTTCCAGTGGCACTTCCTATTGTACTGCCTCTCCTGGTAGCGGTTCCTTTGAGGTCACCTCCTCCATTGGCACTTCCTTTTATGCTGACTTTTGAGGCAGCACTCACTTCAGCCCTACCCCACCCCAGCGGTACTTCCTGCTGTGCTGCCTCTTCAGGCAGCACTCCTTTCTGCCCTCCCTCCTTCCACAGTTCTTTCTTCTGTGCTGCCTGCCCAGTCAGTACTCCCTTCAATCCTACCTCCTCCGGTAGTATTTCCTTCAGTACTGCCTCTCCTGGCAGCACTTCCCGGGCCTTTGGCCCGACCTCCTCTGGCTGTATTTCCTTCCATGCTGCCTCTTCTGGCAGCACTTCCTTTGGCTGTACCTCCTCCGGTGGTATTTCCTTCAGTACTGCCTCTCTAGGCAGTACTCCCTTCAGCCCTACCTCCTCCAGCAGTACTTCCTTCAGTGTTGCCTCTGCTGACAGCGCTACCTTCAATGCTGCCTCTTTTAGCTGCACTTCCTCTGGTATCCACACCCCCTTCTCAGGTCGAGTATAATGGACAATTTTCACTCCTGGATTTGATTACGGCTAGTGTCTTAGACCCAGCCCCACACCCAGGCCATCCCTGACTTTTATCTGAGTCTGATAAGAATAACCTTATCAAATTTGTGAAAAGTAGCTTTGTCTCATGCCGGCTAATGCTGAGGGATATATGACGAGAATCTGGCTTCACTCATCATGATGTGAGTGATTCAACTGTCTTTGGAGCATTGGCTGAGCATGGCATACATGCCTATCAGGAAAAATTTAAGTTTATTTTAAGTACTGAGAATAAAGTCAAACGTGTGGTAAGTAACATCACTGTATTTGTTGATTTTATTCCTTACTACTAGTACCACTGAAGAAGTAGCTAACTATTAAGATTAGAATTATTGTGTGCCTCGAGTGAATTGGCTACCGGAAAGAGAATGGGGCAACTACGCTTTTACTGATGAAATGTCCATTGAAATTGGTGGCCTTTTTGGCCCCTCTACAGTATGGCGAGAGAAAGGCAAGGAATGGCATGATGATTGTGTTGGAGTAAAGAAGAAGAGAGGGGTTATGGTGATGTGTTGGGGAATGATTAGTTGGAATTGGAAAGGACCGTTCTGGGTGTGAGGAACCAGAAATGGAGGAGGATAAGGCCAATGCTATCAAGGCTATAAGGGTTTACAATATAAATTGTATGGCAGAGGAGAAGCGGTTGAATGATTCATGGAAGTTAACCAGTGGGTAGAGGGAATTAAAAGAGCAGGAGTTAAAGACACTACGTGAGGCAAGGGTGGAGGCCAAGAGGACAGGAGTTAAGATCAAGACTACACAGTCATGGAGAGGGAAAAAGTATAAGGTAAAGGCACTGAAGAGAGGAAGTGACCCTCATGGAGTAGATTCATGGAGATATGTTACTGCTCTTGCCGGCCACTACTCTGGCCTACTTGCAAGGAGCGTATACGGCAAAATCCCAACTTTCTTTTAATGGAAGACAACGCCCCTGCTCATTACTCAGACTTTACTACCTTGGTAAGACTTAAAGTAGGTATACCAAAGGTGGATTGGCCTCCCTATTCACCTGATTTTAATCCTATTGAGCATTTGTGGGAGTTAATGAAGTCCTGAATACAAACACGCAGGGGGCATGAGCGAGTTACAAGTATAACTGAAATGAAGGAAGTATTACGGCAGGAATGGGAGCAGATTACAGTTCAGGAGGTTAACAAAGAGATATCTAAGCTTCCTAGAGTCATGGCTAAATGTATTGAACAACATGGTGGAAACAAGTTCCATGGTTAAATGGATTGAAAGGTCGGGCAGAAGCAAATTCTATCACGATTTATTTTGTTGAATATACCGGGTTTTGAATTGCACTAGGTACCTCTGGCCTTGGTGCCAGGGTGTCAGAATACTTTTGAAATTTGGTAGTACCTGAAGCCGGACGGACTAGCTGCTTGGGATCACTGAGGACCCCCACTGACAAACAGCAGGAAAAAAACAGGACAACACAACTACATCACGATTTCTTCCAAGGTTTTTTGTCCTTTAATTGGTGGTCATGGACTGCATCATAACTTTCATGGCTGGTTGAATATGATAAGAAGATGTGTTTTTACAACAAGTCCTGTACATATCTCTTGACCAACAAGGGGCATTTTTTTTTACCATGAACTTACTTACAGACTTCCGCTTATTTAGAAAAACTACAGTGACGATGATGGGGATTCCTCACAGGACTCGATTGCAGACAGTATGGGAGCAGGAGATCCTACCCAGGCTCAGGGTCAACTGTCGGCATCTTCCATGAGCAATGGGTTCAATGTGCTCGATAAAGTAGCCCCTCAGTCTCCCTTCGAAAGTCATATTGTGTTAACTATTCCTTAGAATGTGGTAATTCCAAAGCTTCGAGTTAGTGATATCAACACAGGCCTTCGCGATCTCGACTCTAAGGTTGAGAAAAAATTTGATTATGTTAACAAACAGTTCCACAATCTTAACAAGAAGTTCGAAGACATTAACAAGAAGATCGATATGAAATTCGATCGCCTAATCCTACTTATCATAGGTGGAGTCCTCCTGAAAGGCAGGTTTGATATATTCCATGATGAACGGAAGTACTGTATTATCTCACGCAAGAGCCCCCTCCCAGAATTAGGTTAGGGCCAAAATATTCCCAAATAGGCTTATCATCCTTGGCAAAAACTAATGTCATGTGGCAGTTATTCTCGAGGAAGAATTGCATCTCACCAATCACCAATAACCACAGCCTCTACTACTAAAGCCTCTATGCATACTCCTCAATCACCACAACCACCAACAATGCTTCCTTGCACAACCCCCCAAGCTCAATCGAGACCAGCACCAATGTCAGTGCTACAAACATCCTCTATTGATGATGTTTCTACCAGGCTGTTCTCATTTTCATTTGACCCCTGCCATAGGCCTGGGAATCAAGCAACTACCATGAAACCCTCTCAGGAAACTGAGGAGACAAATCCTACTATCTCCACACTACAAGCAGTTCGCAGGCATCCAGGCCTCTGCCGAGAACCAATTACAAACTTTCGTCGCAAATCTCCACACTGATTCACAACACCATCCAATACTAAGCATGGCATGACTGTAGAGTTTAAACTTGGTGTTCTCTCTTGGTTGTACCACTCAGAGGTTGATGATGATAAAGGCAGTAACCGTACCACCACAACAGTGGAGGTGCTGAAAAAATTTGCAATAAAAAATAGATCTCAACTTTCACAGTGGTGGAAGGTACGTTTTATCCATACCTTCTACAATCACTGGCATTTGAAGACTATTCTGACCTGGAATTGAAAACTATTAGGTTGAGAAACAACTACTACAGCAGCAGAGTAGCATGAAGAAGAATTGCTTATCCCGCCCCAGATGGCCAGTACTGGAAGAGGCCCTCATCTTACAGTTTACTGAAAGGCGAGAATTGGGTGGCATTGTTCAGTGGAAATGGTTTGACCAAACAGCAAAGGCTCTCTTCCTTCAACTGTATCTACTGTCACTTCAAGTATTCTTGTTTTCTGCTGGCTGGTTTAATCGATTTCTTGTTTGCAATGATATTACTCTTAGGATTATCACGAATAAGGCTCAGGAGCTACCTGAAGAGTATTTGGTGATGATTATCAACTTTCTTTACTTCAACTGCCGAAACTCACAGCTTCGTGATGGTACAACAGATAAGCTATGGTGTATTCTCCACATTGGGCACTATCTCTTATCAAACATTCTCAACATGGATCAAATACCACTTCCATGGGAGTACTTAGAGGGAAAAACATATGAGCATAAAGGAAAAAAAACCTTCTGGGTACGGAGCAAAAAGTCAGGATGGAGGAAGCGGCAGGCAACTATACAGTTGACTGTGTTTGCTGATAGCCATCCTTGCATGAAGCCATTGAAAATTTTTCAAGGTACTGAGGAAAGCAATTGTGCACCATGGAGAAGAGAGGGAAAGAGGTATGACTCACAAGTGGTGGTAAAGTTTAACAAGAAGGCATATGCCAATACAGCTATAATTCTTGCTTGGATTACTGAGCAACTTGTGCTAGTCCTTGGAAAGTGACCTACACTGCTTGTTATGGATCTTTTACATGCACACAAGACTAGCCAGGTTAAAAAACTTCTTGTCTCAGAAAATATCACACTATCAATGATTCCAGCAGGATGCATTGGTCTTGTGCAACCATTGGATGTCTCCATCAATCGTCCATTCAAGGATTTACCAAAACAGGTAAGCTTAGCAATTTGCTAATTCTTGACTAATATTTTTCTAACCTGGGCCTGGTGCTGGTGCTAACTATAAAAGGCAATCAAGGATGAACTTGACTGCCTAGAAATTGAGCCAGAAGATGTCCAAGGGGAGAGTGCTGTAGGAGAGATACGAGTGATGATGACTCGCGGTATTAGTCAGGCATGGTCTGAGTTTTCCCATGAGTGACAGGGAGTTGTTGTGAAGAGCTTTTTGCAGTTAGGGCCCCCCCTGCTGATTAATGGTTCCAGTGATGGTGAGATTTCCATTAAGGGTCTTGAAACGCCACTATTAATGAATGCAATATGTGTATGGAAATTGCATGGACTGCTAGCAACATTGGGAGAATGCTCAAGTCAAAGTTCTGAGAGTGATGAGGACCTTGATATTTTTACTGAAAACCTCTCACATGGATTACCAACTGCAAACCTCTCTAGCATTGACACCCTGGCAGGTAATCCTTCCAAGTCTCTTTTCTTAATTTCCTATGATAGTTCTTTTTCTCATGATACCTCAAGTTCCGTCAACTATAACTAATATTAATACTAACCCTGTTATTGACAGTGGTAAGCCTAGGTCTTGAAGTACAACCACTAGTGCGAAGTATGGCCTGTGCATCGGCAACATTGGCAAGCATAGTTCTATTGGCAGCTCCAGATAGTGGGATGAGAGCATTTGAGTCACAGGCATTAAGCAGTGCTATTCATGGTCAAACAGTACCGGTACTTGCACTTCCCAGCACTCAAGGGAAAACCAGTGATAGAAGGCAAGTCCAAGCTTGTACTTTCCCAAATAGCTCCAGTCAGCATGTGGTATTGCCTTCCTCCGTACTGAGTATCTCAAAGGAAGGAAGACTGTTACACTCCCGGAGCACCAGAGATTCTCGAGGCCAACTTGAGACTCTCCACTCTGAAGCCCCACCTCACATGCCAGTGGCTACTAGTATTAGAAGAAGTCACAGGTTACTCCAAGCTCGAGAAACTCAGACCTTTGTGGAACAGTTTCCTGGTCTCAGTGAAACTGAGGATGAAGGCAATGAGGATGGAGTTGAGTTTGACTTTCGTTACAGTAGAGATGAATTCCAGTTTGGTAGTATGGGAATACGGAATTAAGTAAGCTTCTACGATAGTGTTGCGGCATACTGGTAGAAGGTTTAGAACAGCAGTGTCCCTTCATGTTCAGAGGAGATTTGTTCTCCAGCTATGCACAGGGTGTTTCTGATATTGGACTATGACCAAACTAGCTTAGCCCCAATTTCAATATACGCTAGCATAATTTGGAGGGGGAGGGCTCTTGTGTGAGATAATATGGTATTTGAGGAGTATACAGCACCCGTAAAGGCATTGGTTGTAGATGGCAATTTTGTAAGTAGGCTTGAATCAATTTATTGATTAATGCTTGATGCTAATATAACATTATCCAATAAGATATGATGGTCAGCATTTGTGTTTCATTTCAAAATGACAGAATCATAGTAGCGTTTGCATGGGGTGTGATCACAATTGGAGGAATAATGGTGGTGTTTTTTTATGGGTCAGGTTGTTTTGAACTGGTATTACGCGGAGCCAGAAAGGGGTAAAATAGCAAATAACTCTGTGTCCTCTGTTACGAGATTCGCCTTTACTGCCAAAGAACACAATTTTTTTATTTTTATTTTTATTAAGTCCATAGATTTATTCGTAAAATACAGGAAAATCCTGGCATGCACCCTAAGGTATGGCCTATAGAACCCTATGTAAACATAAGAAACTTCATCTTCACCCCCCAATGAAACAAATAAATGATAATTAACTTGTGATACCCTGAAGTTTACTTCAAAATCTACAAGACCGGTATGGGTAGGCTTACATAAGGAGGTAGGTGGTGGGGGTGAGGGAAGGCTTTTGTCAGTGAGTTTCAATCTAATGTTGGTTGTTGAATTATTATATGATATCACACGCTCTGGACGAGTATAGACAGCAGCTGGCATTAACTTTCATACAACTTACCCATTAGAAGACTTGGAAAAAGACCATCGACTGTATGCTGCGCTTGGTTTAACAGTCTCAGAACCATTTCAAAATGGCAGCTGTGGTGTTGTGCTGCCTATGGTACACAGACAAGGAAAGGCAGACACAGGTGAGAAATGGGAAAAAATACGATCATGATTGACGTCGATTTGGCTTAGGGTGGGATTATTAATCCGGACACCCTACACAAGAGTTTTGTAAATATTTAGTGCAAAGCAATACTGCAACACACCCAATTTTTATCAATATTTCTGTCAAAGTGTCCAAATTAATAATCTCACCATGAGTACATCCAGGTCAAACTTTTGCCCTAGGCTACTAGTAGGTGCTTGTTTCGCTTTAGATAGGAATGGTTGGACAGTGATTGTTGCTCAACAGGTCTTTGATCCCCTCTTTTCTTCAGCCTGTACATGCAAGGACAGTACTTAGGGAGCTTATAAACCCCCTTGAGTGTCCACACACATTGCTTCACCATATCTAAGTTCAACACGAGTGACAGCAATGTCCATTCCGGCTAACATAATAAGCACTTTCAACAAACTCATCAACGTCACATGAGGATGCACAGATTATGCAGTGGCTCTCGCCACTAGAGCCTTAGAAGTGACATCAAGGTGTGAGTAGCAACCGATCCAGTGACATTGGTGGTTAGCTGTGGGAAACAAACGAGTTTCACAGGTGAAGACATAGTGAAGGCGGAGTCGATAAGGCTGTTGTGTTTTGCTCTGGAGATCTAGGAGTGGGAAAGAGCTACTTGAGGTAAGTGGTGTGCTTCTGTGAAGGGGATCTTTGTTGCTAACCATTTGAGAAATAAGCTCCCTCATAATTGGTAGCCTGTGCGTCAGGGGTAGGAATAAAGATATCACCTTCGTGGGCTTCTACTGAGATTTCCTTGTGCAAGGAGAACAGGGAGTGATGAATATTATGGGAGCTATTCTAAAGCAGCTGGTAGGAGAGGCGATATTCCGAATTATGTTTTCAAGGTGTTCCAAAATGTAAGGAAGGAATTTGGCAGCAGTGGGCTGTGACTTCCAGATCTGATTGGAGTAATGAAGACTACTATCGTAAGTTTTCATTTACATTGATGCTCTTGATAAATACCTTCCAAAGAATCTACTAGAGCTTCATTAGTCACTGAGAGATATTATTCTGGAGTCACCCGGGACACAAATCTTCTTCACTGAGAGACCCCATGTCAGGGCAGATGTTCTATGGGATTTCACCAAAGCAGCTGTTAGATCTATCAGTCCTAATACAGACAATATTGGGGGATATCTAGAGATGAAGTTAAATAATGATTCGGAGCCAGATGTGATGAATGATGATTTGCAAGCAGATATTTTAAGAATTATTGCTGAATGGATATCCCATATATGTTTAAGAGAGTCCATCATTTCCAGATTCTAACCCATTCGTTATCTAACAGTTATCTAACCGTTACTAACAATGGTAGATTCCCCTCGGTTCTCTGAATATTGACATGATTCTGGGGGAAGTGACAGCACCTCAGAGAAAGAAGCTTAAAGCAATGGCACCAGGCAGGGGGTTGAGTGATACGTACACGGCAACCCTAGGCCAACTGGAAGCACTAAAGGGAAACAAATCGCAACTCCGACCCATGGTCCTGATGAGGATCTCATATTTGGAACAACCACTACGCACTGTAGAGCTTTGCCATGCATTGTGGTGGAAATTAGATTACCAGATATTGATTTCGAAAGTGCTTCCACTTTACGAACACTCCAGGCATGTATCCTGGGTCTTGTCATAGTTGAGGCGTCTTCATCCACCGTTGGAGTTTTGCATTATATCCTACTGGAGTATCTCTCCAATAATCTGACCCTCTTCAATAGTCCACATTCAACAATAGCCGAGGTCTGTTAAACCTACCTTAATTTTCGCTGTATCAGCGATCTTTCACTGGCTCCTGAGTTGGCCCCTCCAATCGTACCGCTTCAGGAATACGCTTCTCATTTCTGGGAAAAGCATGTCTGAAAGGAGATGCTGCATGGGGTGAAAGCACTTACACTGAGACTTCCAGATCAATTTGATTGGCATATCTCTGCTCAGTTAATGCTATTACATTACCAGAATCAGAGATGTCACCTTGAGCCATGATTTATCAGGTTTGGGTACCTGTGGGATTTACAGGGCTCCCTGGGGCAGCATTTTAGGGGAACACCGCATTACTGGCTGGTCTATTGGAGATGAAGACATGTGATGTTAATGAAACCGGTTGTACAGGTAGTACGGTACTCACATGTAAGTGGGCAGCTAGAGGGGGCATGGGGCTGTAGTGAAATTGCTTTTGGGACAAGAGAATTTGGATTCCAACAAGCCAGACAACCTTTTTAGCCAAACACCGCTCACCTGGGCAGCTGGGGGTGGGTGTGATGAGTTAGTTAAAACACTCTTCAACCGAGATGATATCAATTCTAATGCAGCAGATTGTAGAGGGAAAACACAGCTTTTGTGGGCTGCTGGGATGGGCCATGAGAGGATAGTCAAGATGCTTTTGGAATGAGAGTATATGGATGTCAATGTGGCAAACAATGAATCTTGCTAAATACTAATTTTGTGGACAGTCGAGTACGGGGATAGGGGGTCATCAAGATACTCTTGGACCGAGATGATATCAATCCTGACATTTCAGATGACAAAGGTGAAATACCACTTTCGTTTGCTCTCTCTGCAGGACACAACACAGTTATGTGGTTGCTACAAGGAGAAAAACACAACTCTAACACAGTAGACAGCTGTCACCAGGTCTCGCTATTTCCATCCCTAGAGCTTTCAGAAGCTTGTACGGTAGAGATAAAACCCATGTGCGATGACCTTACTCCTGTATCTGCAGATATTAAGCCCCCTTCCACGGAACTACTGACACCACCTCAACCTTGCTCCACCTGACCTCTGATGCCTCAGCATTCTGCAAAGAAGCCTGACACTCACACCCCTAATACTACCCAGTCCACCCACACTATTCCAATTGAGCAGTATCTGCTTATTGTTACTTTAATTTTGTTTTGTTTTCTATCCTTGCTTACATATTTCAAGTTCCTTTTCTACAACCAAATTTCCTCCCATTCTATATGTGAATTCTTTTCTACATTCAGTTTTGTATACAGCAAGATATAATATTCATAGGTAACTTTGCTATTATTTTTGACTTTTCTGTTGGAGTTTTGGTTGGAATATCTTGATACAGTTTTTCATCTTGTTTCATTCCTTCAATTTGGTTTCCTTTGCATAATATATTGTAGGTAACTTAGCAGTGTACAGTACTCTGCACAGAGGTGCAGGTCAATGATTGAAATTTTGTCGTGTCATCGCACTGGTCATCGTGCTGGACAGTAAGCAACCTCCAGCAACAAATATTACCCTACACTACAGTTTTTAAGGGCATTGAGGTGGTTTTATGATAGGTTTACCAATTTTGGGAGACAGGCAGGAGTAATACATGATGGAAGTCATAATATTTTGCTTACCACTTTATTGCTACCACACCAGCAATCATGATATGATCAAGCACCTTCCCAATCTCTCCTGAATGTGATGAAATGCTGCTAAGATCTTCCCTTGCTAGCTAGACCAGAAGGATATGTGAAAATTTTAAATTTGCTGTCCTACAAACTGGGAAAACCACAAGGTAGAACCCATTCTATGTTTCCTTTAGATTGTGTATCATCTGATACATGAAGAGATACAAGCATAGTTGCATTGAGCAAGGAGCAGCCTAAGACATGATTGCACAGGGGATTAGTATCCCAGTTAAGACTTGGACTTGATTCAGCAGAATTGATTGAGCATTGAGATACAGAAACTACAATACCAGCTAATACTATTACTCATCCAAGCCACTTTCACTTCAGGGCCATGTTGAGTACAGCAAAGCTCATATAGTATGAGGTTTCCATCCCTGTCACACTCTGGATGTCATTGTGTAAGCAAAGATGATTCATCATGATATCAGCAAAAAAAAAGTCCTGCATCTGATGCATGCCGCATTTCTCATGCACCTGGTGCGCCTGGTGCTTCCTGAGTTTGGATGCACCACTACATTGCACCTAGTGCATCCTGAGTTTGTGTGGGATACTTGGTTGCATCTTGAGGTTGGAAGTTACCCTCAGTTGTGCCTAGCACATCCTGAGTTCTGAAGGGATGCTTGGTTACCTCCTGAGTTTGGATTGGATGCTCAGTTGCATCCTGAGTTTGAAAGCCACTCTCAGTTATGCCCAGTATGTCCTGAGTTCTCAAGGGATACTTGGTTGCCTCGTGAGTTTGGATTGGACATGTAGTTGCATCCTGAGTTTGGAAGCCACCCCAGTTATGCCCAGTGCATCCTGAGTTCTGAATGGATACTCAGTTGCCTACAGAGTTTGGATTGCATATGAGGTTGCAGCCAGCCACATATTAGCCACTGACTATGAAGGCTAAATCAAATTAGGCACTAAAAAAAGGAGAAGATACAAAAAGGCTGATGTTCAAGTCTATTTCATTCTCATCACTCAGAATGGAGTGAATATGACAGTTGCATTCATTGTAAAAATGAGTGATATTTGTGAGATCTTAGGTAACACAGAATGTTGTTATGTTTTCATAGATGTATTTTTTGCACATCCTTTTTAGTTATGTTCAACTACTACATCTACTATTAATAAATCCTACAAACTCTAATCTGGTAAGTTCAAAGACATATATCTTGACCATGATGTCCTAATGTGACATCCAAGTCAGAGTTGCAAGGCATCCTTCAGTTGCCTTCTAGCATGGTTTCTCATGATGTCACTAGCTATTATAGAAATGGTCTTTACTGATGAATTTCTGCTAACCTTGAAGACAGATATCTCGATGCTCAGACACTCGCTTGTGCCTGACAAACATGTTCCTGAATCCGCATGATGCCAGCCTTTCAACACCACCTCCCACATCCTTGTGGTGTCAATCTCCACTGAGCTATAGGCTGCTATGGAAATAGTGTTTACCTGTGAATTTTCGTTAACCTTAAAGACAGATATCTTGATGCCCAGACACTCGCTTGCACCTGACAAACATGTTGCTGAATCCTCTCGATACCTGCCTTCAATTGCCACCTCCCATAATCTCCTGGCATCAGTCTCCGTTGAGTTACACACTGCTATAGAAATAGTGTTTACTGGTGAATTTCTGGTAACTTTGAAGACAGATATCTCAAAGCCCAGATCCTCGCTCATGCCTGTCAGACATGTTCCAGAATCCCTGCAGTGCTAGCTTTCCAATACAGGCTCCCATATCCTCCTGGCATTAATCTACACTGAGCCACAGGCTGTTATGCAAATAGTGTTTACTAGTAGATTTCCACTTTGAAGACAGATATCTCAATGCCCAAATGTTTGCTCGTGACCATCAGACATGTTCCTGAATCCTTTCAATGTCAGCTCTCCAATGACACCTCCTGCATCCTCTCCCAGTCACTCTCCATGTAGGTACAGGCTGTTATGAAACTAGAAGTTGTCTGTTAAAGGAATGTTCTTGCTAAATCCGTCATGCTCTTGTATACTAGCTATAAATTTATATAGAATAAATGAAATTGAAAGGATTTTACAAAAAGCAATCTTGTGACCTAAATCCTCTACATGGGTCACACTTTTACTATGCTACTGTCAGGAGTTTTGAATTTTACACTCTCTCCTCAGATGTTGTCATGACATGGTTGCTTTGCGTTAGATGCAATCGTGATGTACTCTCTTAGTACTAGACGTCCTTAAGATGCAACAGCGGAGGACTAGATGTCCTCAGGATGTAACCGCTGTGTGCCAGGCATTGTGAGGGTGTACCAGGCATAGAGGTCTGTGTCCAGATTCCGTCAGGGTACACTAGGCACGTGACTCGATGTCAGGACACAACGTTGCTTCGAGGTGGCATCCTGGTTAACGGTTATTGTTACATGCACCCTGTGCATCAGACGCACAAGATGCACCTGGTGTGAGATATTATTTTTACTGATGGACCTGAAAGATCTTCAATGATTGCACTACTCCAAAAAAACTGCTATGAAATATGATAACCAAGGAGTATACAATAGTTTTACTATGGGTGACAAAATTGGTCCTGTTGCAAACCTCACATTACCTATCACTTTGGAAATCAAAAATGGATGTGCAATCAAGATCAAGTTCTCCAATCTTGGAAGTAGTATGTGATAGAAATCAGTTCTTTAAACTAGGTCAACATCTAATGGAATATAAGGGAAATAAGTTGAAGAGCTCAATGTTTTATTCAAAGATAATGACTGAGTACTATCAGCTGGTGAAGGAAAGATCAGAGGTGGAGTACCTAAATGGCTGCATTGACAGTGTCATGTAATAAATGTAAGCAAAACATCTGTGACAAATCTTTCATCATCCACTGCTCATCATGATATTGGAGTATCTGGTATCCAGAGTTGGAGCATAATAGCATGATCCACATCTCTGGAGAACATTCATGTTCCATGAGTAATCTCATAGTATAGTTTATCAACCTCCAATATCATGCACCAGTTCATTCACAGAATTGTCCACTAACCAAGGTTGTGAAATAAAATACGACAAAAAAAATAGATGTCCAAATACCCTGTTGTCTAAGTTGAATTCCTGCAGGAGAACTGATCTATTCACAGTTACTAAGACTATGACAAAATGTCACGAATAGGTGAGTGAGATGTGCTATAATCATGTTAAGGTTCCTGCTAATTATGTAACTGCCAGCAGTTGCAAATCTTGCAGCATGTCTCACCACGTACCTTACAACTCAAGTAGCAGATTCAGTTCAAGGTCAGTTTCCACACCAATCCCACCTCAACCTCCCTGTTCCTCACAATGAATTCAATGTCAAACTGGAGTATTATGCTGATGTTGAAGCTAAGATCTAGCTGACATATCACATGATATGTGAAAGTGATAATGTGAACATTGCTGGTGCCACACAGGCGTTCAATGTTCTGGAGGGCAGCATGAGAAGAAAATTGAAGGGTCACCAAATGAAGTCTGAGGGAGATCTGGCAAATAGAAAGATAACCAATGTTGATAAGCTTAGGATTTATCTGTATCTAAACAGCTTAGATGAGATTGGAAGCACAGTACAGGTTTCAATAATTTCCCATTGTACTAATCGTATTCTCTGACAGTATTGCTTGACTAGTAATGATTGATCACCTAACCCTACACTGCTATGCAATGTGAGTTCAACTTGGGTAAACCATTTTCTTTTGCAACATCCAGAATTCCACATAATGAAGCAAAGGACCTCAGATCAGGAGAGAAAAAAATACCCATAATCCTGCTGATATCTTTGACTGGGTTGAATGCTATGAATTGTTATATAAAGAGAAGAAAGTACAGAAGCAAAATATGTACAACTTTGACAAGACTCAGTTCCTGGTTCAGAGTAAGAAAAGACCAATGGATCGTGACCCTCAACCCAAATGACCATGTACATTTAGGTGGCTCAACAAACTGAGAGTTGATTACTAGATACAAAGTTATTGTTACAGGGTAGTTCAACCATAGATAGGATTGGTTGATCTAATCTGTTCACTTCTTGAAATAAGGTGAGGTAAGGTAAAGTAATGATTAAGATTGTAAAGATAGGCTCAGTTTGCTAAGATGACTAAGGGTCTAAAGAATGTTTATTCGTCTAGAATTTTCAAGAGTAATGATAAATATATTAATAAAATCCCTTCTCCATCACTTGATGGTTCTAAAAGCTAGTGAGTACCTCAATATTTATATTCTACGTCTAGGTAATTGCTGGCTACAGTCGACTTCTATACTATCTAAGTGCCAGTGGTGAAAACCTCTTATTTTTCCTTACTGTGAACACTCCTGACCTGAGAATATTCAACCTACTTAGCTTTGAATATCATCAGACTCCAATTTATTTATGAGGGTGTAAACACTCTGCCAGTAGGTAATTTTCAATCTCTCTGCTATACAAACCTAGTTCGAATATATACTGCCCCAATAGTGATCATACCAATCATTCTGCCTTAAAACATAATGTGATCAGCTTTAATGAATGAGGGTGACTATTGCATTACATATTTATGCATTACAAAGCCTGTTGGAAATGAAGAGGGTTTTAGCCCAAGATCAAGCCAATGGCTCATTGGGCAGAAACTACTCATACCAACTCTTGAGTAGACCCCCTTGGGATACTACTTGTTTCAAAGCAAGAGGCTCAGCTCTATGGCTACCACTTGGTGTCATAGGCTCATGATATTCAGGTCACTACGGATTTCTTCCGAAATTGTCCTGTCATTTATCAGCCATAATATTTAACTGCTAACATACAGGATAATAGCTTACTCAAAACCTAACTGAATCTCTGTGAGTCACTTCTCATGAGTTGTTGAAGGTGCCCTCTCATATATCCTTTGGACAGCATCTGGTGGGGCAGAGAGTAACGATGTATATAGTAGTATCTGAAGGCTTTGTTTATTTTTGCTAAAGTGTCAGGACGCAACACACCCACAATACCATGACAACGTCCAGTCCCTATGTTGGTGCTGTAGGGGCATGATAGAAATATTTCTAACTAAAGTCCATGTACTTTTTGCCCTTTTTTTCCATATGCCTCACAGTTATTAGTAGTGATGGCTATACTTTACTACTGATTGTGACCCTTCTGCGGCCCTATACCTAGAAGATGGGATGATGAAAAGTGATATTGAGGAGGATGTTTTAATGTCCATTTCAGAAATAGGCTATTTAAATGACCATTTACTCCAGGAATAGCTTTCTCACATTGAAAGGTTCTCAGCATAGAGGTAGATTGGGGCATAGTATCTTTTCCTCCACACTGAGCATGGATTTCATTGTACATGTAAATTCATTCCATTCCGTAGTGAGAAGGGAATTATTCCTTTTTAATTTCCTCCACATATCACCCATCTTCTCCAACCTCTTGATGTGGATGTTTTTCATCCTTAAAAACATTACCATTCTGAGGTGATTCATTGAGCTACTCAGACAAGATACCCTAACTTCAACAAATTCGAATTTGAGAGCCCTCATCTTGATCCACAATCATGCATTCAAGAAGATGACGATGCTTTCAGCTTTCTATGAAACTGGTTTGATTCCATACAACCCTAATATGGTTCTATCGTGTTTACAGGAGTATGATCAAGCAATACAAGAAGAACATCACCCCACCACTACACCATCTCAAATGCTTTGACTACGGCTTTCTATATTAGTAACAATCAGATCCCTTAAACTGCAACCCAAAGACATACAAAATGTAGATCCTGATACAGCTACCTACAAGACTAATCTTACACAATTCATTAAGGGTAGCCTTACCTAGGTAGAGGTTGGAACACTTGTGTCATAGCAGTTGGCAAACATAAAGGCTGTGAAATAAGCTTGAGTCAACCAGCAAAAACATAGTCAAACACCCATTCTAAATGAGTGGTTTTTGTAAGCTCATGTAGCATACATAATAGTCCAAAAAAAATATGAGGATGATACATAGAAAAGTACTGTGAAAATCAAGGGGAAGCTTGCAAGCTGCAAAAGGAAGTGATTGACCATCTAAAAAAGCTGTGGAAACCCATTTTCTACAAGTGTACACAATCTCCCTTTTACTCTTACTGTAACACTAACCCAGCAAATCTGTGGAGGAAAGGATTCCAAAGAGGGAGACCAAATAATATGATTCCCCTTGATCACAAAAATCAGGCATAGAGGAAAGTCCAATGTACCAATCTGAATACATGAACATTATCATACTACCAACTGAGAGTAGAATGAGGTTAGTCACAAGCAGCAAATATTAGAACTAAAGCGAAAATGGAAGAGATGGGTAAGATTCATCAGATAAAACAAGATTTCACAAAGCAAGTGGATCACAGAAAATGTATTACAAGAATGATATACACAAGCAAAACACAAGCCATGAGAACTGGAAATCTAAAATGAATTTGGAAATTACTCCTGCTGCTGAGAAGTTCACTTTTAATCATGGTTGTAAATGGCTAGCACCTACCATCGACTTTACTATTAACACTTAATACACTGGTAATAAAAATAGAAAGTTGGAGATAAGGTTTATCCCAAACATGTTTCAACTCTATAAGAAAGTCCAAAAATATCTTGGAGTTGGCCAAGTTATCAAAACCACCATTGCAAGCCTGTATAGTAGAAGAAACCTTCATGAAAGGGGCAGTCTTCCTGGCAATCAGTTTCTTCCTTTGAGTGAAAATAATTTCAGTTTCTCTGCCAGAGATGATGTACTTGTCCATCAGTATGAAGAAGGTTTTCCAAGAGTAATTGGAGTGGAAGGTGATGTTGTGTTCTCTGATGAAGTCAAGAAAGTCAGTGCAATGCTAGCTTGTGAGAATCAGAGTTAGTAACTGGGATGGGGATATTGAAGACAAGGCTAGGTTGGTGGTGGTAAAATTGATTGTGTTGGCTCCAGTGTCGAGATAGGAAATGGGGAACTGTTCAGTTTGCCCATGTGAGTTGGAGGTAACTTTCTGGTAGGTTGGTTGTAATAGATGTTGAAGAGAGGGTTAAGAGGCTGGGTGCGTCCACAGTGGTGCTAAGGGTGATAAGATTTCAGGTTCCAACTCAGAATGCAACCTTAAGCATGGTGAAATGTACATTAACTCTGCTGTGTTCTCAGGCCTATGTGGTCACCCCACATTAGGGTCTGTCCTTTATAACACCAGTTTTTGGTTCAACATGGCTTAATCCTTCTCTTCAGTTAAGCTTGCAGTTACCAGCATGCAATATGTGAATACCTGTGGGAAACAATGTGAATATAAGGGGATGAACCAACTTACTGTTGCCCATTCTAGCTAATAGAATGCCCCTTTTCCTGCCTCAAAATAACAGCCCACCAGGCAAGACTACCAAAAAACGGATGAGAATGCACAATACTCTCTCTGACGTCCACAAGTTCAACCATCATGAACTGCATCATTTGCACTCCTGATTTCTCTTTTTTGTCATCTCAAATAGTGCTCCTGCCCCATTGTCACACCAGAAAACCTAAGTCACCAGCCTTATATAGTACCAGTAGGAGAATTGTTCTGATGAAACATCTGAAAATCCCAATGGTAGACTGGTAATCAAGAAGAGGCTCACTATAACTGTAATCAATCAAACAAAACCAAAAAGATGACAAGCTCAAGGTACAGCATACCTTCGGAGACCTTTGACCATTTGTGCCAACCCATGATCCTATCATGCAAAAACCTCCCAATCCCTCTGACCGATACCTGCTGTCACAGTAATTGACAAAAGGAAAAACTGAAAAAGAACAATATCCTTATTAAAGAGTACTTTATTGCGAATTTGAGCTTCGACTTCAAGGAAAAAAGGAGTTTATTCCAAGGTTGCTCTTCAACTCTCTACCTAATACCTTTATCAGCCATGGATCAATAATGTGATTCATTCTACCTAAATCAACAGAGTGGCCATACAGTAGACAAGGGATTACGATTGGCCTCGTTGGTGAGCCCTTACGGGCAACAGATCTCAAATCCTCTTGCTTACCCCAACACTGAGCAGTGTAAGTGAGGGGGGTGCTATTGGCCATTGCTAATTGTAGGAGTTAGGATTGTTCCTTTCTCGTCAGGTTGAAAAGAAGGAAGCTCCAAGTCCCACTGGTCTGGCCTGGTTTGTTTTGTGGCAAACCTACATTTTAGTTTCGAGTCGACGGGAGGCTCTGGTTATAGGATTTAACAGGTATGATACGATTGGAGCCGATTGGAGCCGATTGTGCGATAAGAATAAGCAGTAGCCTTGCATATCGTGGGGCAAGATTTTTGACAAGCACTATTTTTTCTGGAACCCTAATCCATCAGCTGCATGCCCGCGCCAAGAATTTTATTGGGCCACAGAATGAATTGAACCTCTGTTCATTCCCTAATGCAGGCGACACTGCCAATGGAACTTCAACTGGTACACAACTACCATACTTACCGTAAACTGTGACACCACCGCAGGCCAGATCGGATCTTGTCTAAATACCTCGCACCATAGCCAGGAAAAAAAGACAAAATACAAAAGAGGCTTGCATCAACTGGAGACAGAGCAATACCGGTGACACGGTGGGGATCAAACATAGCAAGCTAGAGGCAAGGTCCCCAGGGTAAACAAAAATACGAATAATCAAAAAGAAAGGCCCAGGAGAGCCGTTTCAGAGATTAAACTGAAAAGAACAGATACTACACTTGATTCTATATGTCGTTTTGACGAAAAGGGACAATATACCACTGATATGTCATGACGGCGGTGCAAGTACCACCAGTAGAGACTATCCAACACCCACAAAGGCGGGCGCTTGGCTGTACATGTTCTTTTCGCAAAAAGGGACGATATATCGCTGATATATTATGGCGACGGCGCAACTACCACTAGCAGCAGCTATTCTTCCCCATAAAGGAGGTGAGTGATATATCATGACGGCGGTACAACTACCGCCAGCAGCGGCTATTCTACTGTTGTAAGTATGCTGTAGGGCATGATCGTATAGCTTCCTGATAGGGAAGGAAGAGAAGTGGAACGAACGGGACGGACCGAAAGCGGTGAAATG
>ML120399.1:0-29512 GCA_003788595.2 Choiromyces venosus 120613-1
CTCTAAACCCTCTCATAAACCCCATCACTCTCATACTCCTTCTTAGGCCCTTTAACCCTATACCCAATCTCAAACTCCCTCAGCCCCCCATCTCCTGCACCCCTCCCCTCCCCACCAGGATTAAACGAAAACCGATACCTTGGCCAATACCAATCCGCGCGACAAAGGTGTTTTCCACCACCCACCCATCCCCCCTTCCCATCCCTCGCACGTCCCGAAATCTCAACCTGGTGGAAGAAGTAGTCCACCTTAGAACTATCCTCCGGCTTCACGAACCATACCGTTATCGCGTCGTGTTCAGGGTGGTGCCGGTATATGTATGATCGGCGGGCGAGGATTGTTATTGGGCTGGGCATGGAGGGTGTGGGTGTGGTGGTGAAGGTGCCCGTTTCGGTGTAGAGGTATTCTTGCACTTCGCCGGAGTGGACGGGGGGTGGAGGGGTGGAGGTTACGGTTATGTTGGCGCATGTTGGAGATTCTTCTTCTTTCTCTTTGCCGTCGTTGTCGGTGGGGGATGGGGGAGATGGAGGAGTGCAAGAGAAAGAAGGAGGTCTTGGGAGGAACTCTGCCACGCCATCGAATGTTCCTGATGGGAATCCGGGATGTCTGGACACAATCTTCCTGCAAAGTTTCCATTTCCCGTGGAGGGCTTTGAAGATAGCCCTGCTCAGGATCCCACCACCAGCTTCATCCTTACCAGTCCGCTCAGCGAGCACTTCCGCCATTTCCTTCAGCGTCTTCTGCGCTTCTTCATGGTCGGGGGAGAAGTGTGCTGGGCTCAACGTGTTGGGGTATACCTCGTTCGTCTCCGGCAAGAGCGGCATCCCGATCGTCCGGCGGAGTTCGTCTATCAAACCAAGGTAATCTCCCATACTCCACTGAATACGTGCTTCCGGTCTTCGCGCCGCGATACGTGAAGTACGGTTCGCGCGGGACTCAGAAATACCGAGCGCCATTTCTTGGGGTGTTGGCCAGGGGAGGTTGCCAGAGAGCAGGGCGGCCATCCACCGTCCTTGGAGCTCCATCACGCCGAAGAACGGGCCTTTGTACATCCCTACGAAACCACCGGTGTTGTTGAAGGATGGGTGCAGGCATTCTTTGTACAAGAGTAATGGCAGGAAATTGGAATCCTCGGGGATAGAGGCGTCATTGGAGCTCAGGTCGCGGAAGAGATCTTCTGGGAGGAAGCGTTGGAGAGAGGCACTCGGGTAGAAACCGGTTCCTAGGAGAACGCTATCGACGTCCGTGATGTCGCCAGTGCTAGTGTGCAGCGTGCTACCATCTGCTTTTTCGAGGCGGCCGATAACAGTCTTAATTGCTCCGCTGCGGACGAATTCCAAGTAAGAGTCTGATATCGCAACCCAGGGTGTGTAGCGCAAGTGGGCGTCTGTTATGTGCATGTTCGGGTGAATATCCGCCTGTCTCCCACCGACCTGCAAGGATATGGACGTGTTTATGAGAACGTTCATTTCCTCCTGCGTCTTATCCATCGGCATCGAGTTCTTCCGCCGACGATTAACGTCGTACAAGACCATATCGTCGGGAACGAAATGCGGTGCCGAGGGGTCCTCTTTATGCGCGACCGGGAGAAACCTAGGGATTATCCAGAACTGTCGTGAGAAAAGATGCACTAGTTCGATCCTTGCCCGCTCCTCCTCTGGCAAAGCTCCTACCCGGAGCGCAATATCGGCCACAATTTCAACACCACTCATGGACCCGCCCACCACCACAATCTTCTTCTTGCTAGAAAGCTTCTCGTGCGGCCAGGTATACTCCACGGAATGCAACACCGAGCCCGTGAACCCCTCCACCAGCATGGGGGGTATATAAGGCATAGAAAAGAACCCGGAACAGATAACCAAGAAATCAAACTCTTCTTTCCCTTCTTCTCCTCCCTCCTCCTTCTTCCAGTCAATACTCCACCCCGCACCACCACCATCTAACTCTTCAACCCCAACGACAGCACACCCCAACCTCAAACACTCATCAGGAATATACTTCCTCCGAAACCCGTCCAAGTACTCCCCCACCTCCCTCGCCGTCGGCAACATCGAAACATGAGGCTCATATGCGAATTCCGGAAACACACAGTTATATCTCGACAAGTTTGTGCGCATACCTGGATTCAACGTGACACTTCCGGCAGCCGGAGACCATAGCCCGCCAACGGCTTTGCGCCGCTCGAATATAGTGGGGTGGATGCCGTTCGCTAGGAGGGATTTCGCGGTGGTCAGGCCGGAGGGGCCAGCGCCGATTACCGCAGCGGTTTTTCGCTTCATTGTTGTAAGGATGCAGCTGTAGAAGGGGGCCAGTTGGGGAGTTAGTTGGTGATGGTGAGGGTGGGGTTGATGGACACTTGTTTGCAGTGGATTTGTTGGATTGCTTGGATAACTCGGTTTCCGCATTAACGTTTCCCCGCGCCGTAGCGGGGTACTTGTTTACTTATCTTAGCGGGGTTTGAAGGATGCAGGGCGCCGCCGATCCAGGTCCAGTGCTCCCAGACTACCAACACCAAAAGTGAAAAACCGAAAAATGTAAAAAACGACTGGAACTGGTTAAAAAGCCAGCTTCCTGTATAATACCGTACTCAAGGGCCAAAGTTTGGATTATCAAAACTGATTTTCGAAAAGAAAAGAAAAAAGAAAAAAAATAGCGATAATGGTTAAGGGTGCGTCTGGTGGTTGTTCGTTTTGAATAGTGCTATAATCACAAAACACAAGTTGCAACCGGATAATGTAGTTATCTCAAGTTAGCATAATCAGTTCAAATGAAAGTCACATTGGTGTGTCTGGTTGACACACAAATAAATGCCAAGAAATGTACTTTGCCACCATCAACAGAGTTACAATGCATCTATTATGTGATTAAAGATAATATCCCTTGGATAACTACTCGTGCCAAGGTTGCGGCGCGTGGCCGCAACCCCCGCATGTTCGCTGGCTCACAACCGGGGGCACTCTAAAGAGTGCCTGCCAGCTCAATGCAACTTTACAGCTCAACGCAACTTTGTGGCTCAACAGAACTTTGTGGCTTTAAAGACTTTTTGACTCAGCATAACTTAGTAACTGAGTATAACTTTGTAACTTAACTTGAATATTATATCAAAAGTTTACAGAATGTGGTATTCGAATTTACATTAATTTGTGCAACCTTGCATGTCGCTTAATACCCATTATAATCAGCCTTGACACCTTCTTTTTCTGTGCTTGAGCAGCACGTCTGGCTTTTCCCCTTGCCTTTATCTCATCAAGAAATGGTTGAAGCTTTTCCTTGTCCTCTCTTCTTTGATTATTTACTGCCCTACGGAGCTGTTTTGTCTGCTTTTCCACCTCTGCATCAACCCTTCTTTTAACCATTTGGCGTGCTTCAGACGCATATAACACTCCCCCCTTCTGTATCTGCCTCCTACTATGAGCCCGACTTCTTGCACTTCGAGCTTGATCGGCCGCCCGAGTATTCTCCAGATGTTCCATTGCTAAGGCACCTGACTGTGCCAATGCTAGTCCACCTTGTAGTACTAGCTTAAGACGATGCTGGAATTCTGGTGACATCTCTTGTGCTTGATCTAGTAATTCATCGCCCTGGGTCTTTAGACTTGCGATCGTAAGTGGAATGCCAGAAGGAATTCCAGAGAATTGGTTCGGAGGTATGGTAGAAGTGGGAGCTGCTTCTCGTAGTTTGGAAATGACTATACTAGGATTGTAAGGGATAAGGCCTGTGGCTTGAAAGGCAGATCGAATTGTGGATGGCTTGAAGGTCTGTTGGCGTATTGAATGAATCTTATCAAGAAATTCGCACTTGTCAAAGTCCCCACATCCCATACGTGTCGCTACCTCTACAGCTTCCGCGTGATAATGCTTGTAGGGTTGGAATACGACTACATCCAAGGGTTGAAGAAGATGGCTTGAATGAGGAGGCAGGCAGAAAACAATGATCTTATGGCGATCACAGTAGTCGATAAACTGTTTGGTGCAATGCGAGCCAAACCCATCTAGGAGAAGAAGTCGGTGAGCTCCCACTTGTCGTTTAGCAGAGAATCGTTCAAAATGGGCAAGCCATTTGATTGTCAAGTCATCATTATTGTAACCGGTGTCGGAGGTGGCGATCAAGTAATCATCTGGGATACTTGTAGCCACATACCAGGGCTCTTGATGAATCACCCCAGGAACAATAAGCATTGGCGGCAAGACAACCCCATCAGCACTGATTGTTTCACAGACACTAACTAGCTCTCTGTTTGTAGAGCTGGCAAGGTAGGCTTGGCGATTTGGATCACGTGTAATAATCCACTGGTCCCGGCCAATCTCAATGCGAAAACCAGTCTCATCAAAATTATACTGATCCCCATGCTGAATGTTGTACTCCTCACAAACAGAACGATATTTCTCAAACCAAGCAAGAATATCATTAGGCTGGTGAGCATTCTTGCGGTCAGCATCGATGGTCTGTTGCTTTCTAATAAAGTATTCTGGATGACGCTGGAGAAATCGTGGTGCCCAGTGGTCACCTATCAGAGGTGCTGGCTCTGGCCCAGTATGCGCAGATTGGAGAATCGCATTGGCACAGCTTGAAACCATTTGTAGTCGAGCACTTGTGCCAATTGTGTCCAGACGGTCAAGGTACTGACACACTGCCAGTTCCTGGTCATCTGAAAGCTTACGGTTGGTTGCTGGACGCTCTTGTTTCGACTGGCGGCCTTGTAGACGTCTTCGAAGTCTGGTGACTGGAACCTCGTATGTACGTGCAATCTCAGCAATATTCACCTGGCCTGGGGGGTCCTCATTTTGCCTTGTTTGAATGAAGGTGACAGCAGCCTGAATCCGTATTTCAATATCCTCATAGGGCTCCACCCGCTGGCTTGGTAGGACGAAGGCTGGTACTTGTGACATTGTTTGATGGTGTATGGGTCATTCTAGATGGTGATAAGAGAAGCTTCTATTTTATGATTTGTTTTAAGCCTCAAAATTCTGCTGAGTCACAAGGTTCTGCTGAGTCATAAAGCAATGCTGAGTCACAAAGGTATGCTGTGTCACAAATTTACTATGCTAAGCCACAAAGTTGCGTTGAGCTGTAAAGTTGCATTGAGCTGGCAGGCACTCTTTAGAGTGCCCCCGGTTGTGAGCCAGCGAACATGCGGGGGTTGCGGCCACACGCCGCAACCTTAGCACGAGTACATCCTTAACCTCCACTTTTTTCAACTCAAACTTTTTTCAACTCAAGAGTGAAATGGCAAAGACGAAATGGACTGAGGCAATGGTGGAGACAATGCTCAGAATCTTGTATGAGCAGGTTCTCCAAGGAGAGCGGGCAGAAAATGGTTTTAAAAAAAAGGCATGGATAGCTGCTAAGGAAGGGCTGAGAGTAATCCACAATATCAATTTAGAAGCAAGTCAACTAAAGACCAAGTGGTCTAATGTATGTTAGTCAGATCCTGAAAGAATATATACTAAAAAATAAAAATGGTTAATAAAATAAAAATTGACTATAGTTGAAAAAGGATTATGATAGCTATACTGCAATTAAAAACAATTCTGGCTTTGGATGGGATGATATACAAGGAGTACTAACAGCACCAGACAGCATTTGGAATGCCTACCTCAAGGCACATCCTGAAGCAGAGAAGTTTCGTTTATGGGGCCTGATCTACTACGATATCTTGCATGAGCTATGTGTAAACCTTTCCATCATGGGGGAATATGCACTTACCTCCAACCTTTGCTTTCGACCCAGACTCCCCTCTCAATCGAATAAAGCATCCGATAGTCAAACACAGGCCAGTATATCTGCTGTTGTACAATTAGCTGTAACCGCAAATGTTTCTGAGAAGGAGGAGCAGACTCTATGTACTGGCAGTGAAGGTATTGAGGGACGGGACTCTGAGCAAGAGGAGGGAGAGAATGAACCATCACAGGAAGATGAAAATAGTAGTGGACAAGGAGGTGCCACTGTTAGTATACCAGTAGTGAGTAGAAGTGGTGGGAGAAAGAGAGGGATAGGGGATGCTTGGGATATAGGAAGGGGAGAGGAGGAGGAAGGGGAGAAGGCAACAATACCAGTTGTTAAGAAGACTCAATGTACTCATACGATGACTGGACAAGCAATTGCCCAAGCACTGGATCGTATAGGAGCTACAGCACAAACAATTCAGCATTCCAAGATGGAGCTGGCAGTGGAGAAACTACAACAGGACTACAGGTCAATTCTTTCTGTTGATGAGTTAGTTAAAGCTTTTGTTGTAATAGAAAATGAGGTTAAGGCCTCAATTTTCATTGCACTTCAGCAAGGAGAGGCATGGGATAAGTGGCTCCGACAGGCAGTTAATCAGCTATGATGATTTCTTTTTTTGTTTATTCAAAATTATTTTTTATTCTACTTTATTTATTTTGTTTATTTTTGATATTTATTATAATTACAATGGTATTCTGTTATCCTGCCTATAGATCTCCCAGATACCTTGCTGAACCAGAAAATCTTCATTGCAGCTCCCAGATCCCATATAATAACAAATATTGATCTAAACAATACTGTAAAAACTCATTAAATCTACTATCTCATGGGGGTCTCATATCTCCTATTGAATCATGTAAAATCTTGAAAATTTAGCCATATAAGATAGAGGGAAATGACTGTATATCATTTTAGTGTGTATGATTAATATGTACTTGATAATCAAACCACATTTGGTCTGCCAACTTGTCTCGAAAAACCTTCATTCCTAAATCATCTGCTGCTGGTTCAATTTCAAGTTCACTTAACATTGAACCTCCTCCTCTCTGAGTATTTCCTCCCCCTCATTCACAATTGCCCTTTTCATCTTCCTGCTCCCATACCAAACATTCCTCCTCTCCATCCCTCTGAATGATGAAGTTATGCAATACTGTAAGTGCTAATATCAATTTGACTTGAGTTTCATAGGGATATTCAATTGGAGAGGTCAGAATTGGGAATCATTTCTTGGTAGTGCCAAATATTCTTTTGATACAATTTCAACCCTATGCATGCTGTAAGTTAAACAACTCTTCCTTATTTCTAAGCCTATTATATTTTTTCATTTTCTATCATTAGCTTCTATAATTAATAACAAGCAGGTAAAAGTAAGTAAATAAAATAACTAAATTTGCAAAAAGTAAAACAAAAAAGGTGAAATGAAATGAAGAAAAGAATACCAAAGTTTGGCAATTGCTTGCTCACATAGATGATAGCAAATGCCCTGATATGGTACCAGAAACCCTTTTCTTAATGCATATCCTGCATCCACAAGAAAGTACTTCCCCTCTGGTACTTCTAGGCCATTTTGTAATGCCCATTGGAGTACCCATCCATCGTGTGCAGAGCCTTTCCACCCAGGAACGACACGTGAAAAGAATAGTCCAAATGTGCAAATAGCAAGTACATTTTGACTGATCTCACCTTTTCTATTCCTAAATCTTGCCACATCCTCACAGCTAACTTTAGCAGGGATATGGGTACCATCAGCTGCACCCAGTGCATCCTTAAAATAGGGATATAGAATCCCTTTTTTTTTTCAAATTTTGTGTGGAACACTATCTGGATTTGGTAGTTTGATATTATCAATTGATAATTTCACCAATCTATCAAGAACGATATTGAAAACTCTGTAATTTTTATTAATAATTATGTATATTTTTTTAATTTTTAATTTTTTTAATAAAACTAAAATACAATAACTTACAGGGTAACTGTGAAGCTACAGACTTGAAATCTTTCTTGAACCTCATGATTGGTACAAGCATAACCAACAATTGCTAGAAACATTGCAAGCTGTTGCTCAGTTGACAGCTTTGTTGACTCTCGTAATCCTTCCTTCTGTATCATCCAATGTTGTAAGTCATAAAATGTATTTTTGGGCATACGAAGTACTTCGTGTATTCGGTATTCATTTGAGGTAAGTAATTCGGCTATATACTCTCTTCCGCTTAATGGTGATGTATGACAGGGCTCTTTGTCATAGTGCAGACTGGCATAAGACCCTACCATGAGTCCTATATTGCACAGCATGATGGGGGTAAACAGACTGGTATTTTTGGTAATGGTAGAATCGGGCATTGTGGATATTATTGGCATCATACTTTTATTCTTAGTTGGCGATGGACTCTACAGTATTATATATACAATAGACTTGTGGGTGGGTGGGTTAGGGTTGTTTCATTATAGAGTTTTGAGAAAAATAGGTTTTTTCTATTTTTTGGATAACTTCGTTTTGGTCTCATTATTGCAGTTTGGTTATTGTCATTTCTGGTTGACCAGACATGACTCTTGATGTCAAAATGACGTTTTCACTCAAAACACTATAATCAGGGTCATTATTGAGGTTTCGGGTTGCAACCAGACGCACCCTAAGTGTGAGACCCCATAATGTGTCCCAGAGCAGAATGGGTTACTGTATCCTATGGTAGAGATAAGTGGTTTAATATTACTACACTAAATACTCCAAATACTCCTGCCAATAAGCCAATTAGCAATATAGTTAGGATCTAATGGCGAGAGTATCTCATATTCCTGTCCTTAGAACCCAAGCTTGGTAGCTTAACTTAGCTCATAGAATGAACCAAACCATCACCCCACGAGAATTCCAATCCCCCGCCATACATACTGGAAACTAAAACCCAATGCACATAACAAGCACCTCCTCATGTCTTCACGAGCGTCGAGAGTTTTGTTTTGTAGGTTGCTTATGATTAGACTGTATATATCTGTTCGCCCATATCTCTATACCCGTATCATTATTCACCCAGCCAGAATCCCACTGGATGCTGTGTAAGCGATCTTCACAGGGACAACACGCTCATCGATTCTCACTCGAAACAAAGTAGGGGTCGAATCGGTACCATTACAGTACATGGTGCAATACACTATACTACACGGTAAACTTACCAAACCCGTGAGCCAGCCCAGATATTAAAAAAAAAAAAATGAGATTTCAAAATAGACGCTATGAGCAGACGGGAGTAACTTAACGTCTACTCACAAGAGGAAAAGAAAAACTCATAATCCGGCATTGTGGATAAGAATTGTTGTGAATCAAGCTTGGCTTGAACTCGGTGAGTGGCAAAAGACGTAATCATCATAACGTACTTAGCGGTGATGTGACACACAACAGGGATGTGACACACTGCACTGACGTGCTCTGAGACACCAAGGTTCATCATTATGATCCCTGCTTTTGATCATAATAGTAATAGTAGCAACAAACAACCTCCAACAATGAGTAAAGTAAAAGCCAGAAAAGCATCAGAGAAGGAAGAACGGCTTCAAAGGGCAGTGAAGGCTGTCAGAAGAGTTGAAAATCCTGTTTCGGTAGCAGAAGCGGTAGAGGAATTTTTGGTTGATAGGCGAACCCTTTACCGGTGAGTTGCAGGAACCCATACGAGCCGGGTAGAAGCACATCAAGACCAGCAGCATATAATGCCGGCTGAGGAGAAGGCTATCGTCAAATGGTGCGAGGATCAGGACGACCGAGGGTTTCCACTGTGGCTGGATATGGTGAAAGATATGGCGATGTACTTGGAATCGAAGAGAATTGGTATGGGTCATTCACAGGCACCTTTGGGTGGTCACTGGATCAGCCGCTTTCTCAACCGAAATCCTAAGTTGGCCTCCAAGCTTAGTACTCAACTGGAAAGGCAAAGATCATATGCAAATGATCCTCTTCTTTTGCAGGATTATTTTACAAAACTAGGCTATGTAATCCAGCAGAATAGGCTACGAGCTTCGCAGATCTTCAACATGAATGAAAAGGGATTTTTAATGGGTATAGCAGCAAAGGCAAAGGTTTTATGCTGGTGGGGGCACCGGAACCCACGAGTTACTCATGATGGAAAGCGGGAACTTGTCACAGTTATTGAGACAGTTTCTGCATCTGGCAGTTCACTAGCACCCTTTGTGATTAATAAGGGAGCTGGTCACTATCTGGGATGGTATAAGAACCTGACAGAAAGGGAGGAAAAGTATCAATTCAGCTATTCGCCAAAGGGGTGGACTGATGATCAGTTAGCTTTGGAATGGTTAACCAATCTTTTTGAGCCTGAATCTGCAATTGTAGCTGGGATTGGCTCACCACGCCTTCTGATCTTTGATGGCCATGGATCTCATATTACTTTTGAATTTGTTCAATTCTGTCTTGATCATAATATTCTTCTTCTTTGTTTACCCGCTCATTCTACACACCTATTACAACCACTAGATGTTGGACTGTTCAGTCCATATCAGCACTATTATGGGCTCGCAGTAGATAAGTACCTTCATTCAGGTCAAGATCGAGAGGGAATCAAAAAGGCAGCGTTCATCCCCTTCCTGACAGAAGCACGCAATAAGACTATGCGATCTACGAGTATTCAGCAAGCATTTACAGCGACTGGAATATGGCCACTGAACCCCCGTCAAGTATTAGGCAAGATGGTACCCACTACTTCCAAACGTCGCGATACCCTTGGTTTGGTCTACGCCCCACGAACTGCCTGGGACATTCGAGGCCACGTGAAATCTGGACAGGTAGCACTTAATAGCCTGGCATCACAAAGCTTGGTACCAAAAGAGGAGAAGACAGCACGTGATAGAGTTCTTGAAAATTTATGAGATTTAGGCCATCAGCTCGAGACAGAGATCGCAGAAAAAGAGATTTACATTGAATCAAACTGCAAGCTCCAAGGTACCCAAAAGATCTTCAATGCTACAGACAAGAGGCAGCTATCAGTGGCTCGAGTTCTTGGTGGAGCTGAACTTATAAGACTATGAGATGCTCGACTCGCAAAGGATGAAAAAAAAAAAAAAAGCCACCTCTACCACTGGCAACACCTAAGGTTAAGCATGCTTTTACAAAGAAAACTATTATCCAAAGACGAAGGAATACACCATCACCTCCCCCTATTCACACCCCTCCTCCACTGATACAGGAGGTAATAATTGGCAATACACCAATGGTTGTCTTCGTTGATCCCAGCTTCGAAGCCAGTGATACCAAGCAGCTCAGCGATGATGATTGGAATTCACCACCTCCGAAATCCCACCGACCCCCACAGCCCCATCACCTATCAGTAAAACCGAAGAAACCACTTCCTGACTGCCCCTTGCATATGTCACTTCGTTCCCGCATGCGATAGTGTTTCTTTTACTTCCTTTCTTCCAACTTTAAGGTCTTCAGTCTCCCAACCTCCTATCTACTTTTAATCTTTTACTAACATTTTTCTTAGTACCAGTTTGACTGTTTATTTCTATTTTTCAGGTTCTCTGGGTTTTTTCAAATCTTTCCTTTTTTCCAGATTGTCAATTGGGTTGTTTTTGGGTTCATTGCATCAATTTCAAACTTTCTCTTCTACTGGGAGCTCCGGTGAGACCCGTGTGTCAGTTCACGGACCTGTGTCAGATCACGGCAAATTACGTTACTAGGGAAGTCAAATTTTTGGTGTGAATTTCTGTTTTCCGGCATTCTACGTTAAGGCCGTAATTTCCGGTGCCCTATCAGACTTTTACAGTACCGTGTTATTCGGGCACTACATCCCGCTAACGTATAGATTAGGTAGTTGTGTGAGACTTAGGAAAAAGTTGGAGGCGTTATGGATAATTGTTGATACGTAACTTATATTCCTTTAAGCTCCGAAAGGCTTCTTTCAGGATGTTGGCCTGTCTGTTCCACACCAGCTCCTTGTTAGGGCCGGTAAGTCAGCTTGCTCATTGTTCTTGTATGCTTCTTCGTGAATCTTTGTCTCCTGTTCTGTCGTTGGGGGTTTGCGGGAATGCTCCGTGGATACGGAAAGTTTAAAACACCCTGATATAGAGAATTTATGTGCAGAATTAGGGTCGGTCACTTGGGAAACACAGCTCAAATAACTTCAAAAATGTTGATAGTGCCGGTAAACTTTCAGGATTCTCGTCGGCAGGAGCCAAAGACATTGTATCCCCCTACAATACTCGAATACTCGCTACAGTACTTTGAAATTAATACCACTGCTATAATAACAGGACCAAAATTTAATAGTAATTATCAAGGACAGTGGACGATTTCCTGCTCTCACACCGGCAGGACACTTTCAGGAGTCACCAAAACTCAATCGGTGGCATTACCGTACATGGTGTAATACCATACAACTAAACCTACAAAACCAGTACGCCCAGCCATTAAAATTCCAAAAAAACACATCCTACGAGCAAGACGCTCGTACCGTCCCCGCACAAGAGCACACGAAAAACCCAGGCCATACTCCACCATTCCAGGCAAGGACGTCACGAACCCAACTCGACATGCCCTCGTTGTTCAAAATGCACAATTAGCCATCATTCAGAATACCCTTCTCCTGTATTGTATATACTCTTGCAGACATAATATCCTCCACCTCACCACCTTACCGTACCATATTCAAACCCTACTACAAAGTCGCCACCCGAATAGACAAACGTCGAGCACAACGAGTGGAATAATCAGTAGACTACTTTCAGTGTTAAAGAATGAGAGATGGAAAACACTTCCTGACGCCCGTATTCAATACTTTACATTCCTACATATAATACTGAACTGCATCTGTGCTAACGAATCATTTCCTTCATGTACTTTCCGTCAGAATCTGATTGAAGTGATGTTTTTGGTGTAAAGGATGTATTGTATTTACATGCCCATGAGTCTGCTGCCGTTGGTTGGTGGGGGTGGATGGGGAGGGGACTTGGGTTGATTTAATTTTTTTGGGTACCAGGGATGGATGGGTATAGTGGTGGTGTTGAGATGCCGGGGGTGTTCAAGGTTGGTATTGGGCATAAGGTGGAGAAGTAAATAAGTTCGTTCTCACTCGTGGGAATTGTATATCGGTACATTTCTCAAATTTTCAACACCGAAAGGTCTTTAACATACCAAGAATCTATTTTTGTACTTCTATTAACCCAGCCATCCATCCACTCCCAAATACATTACACTATTACCCACCCCATTATACAAACTACATCAAACTACTCCTCCCCCCAACCTCAGTGCTCCCCTGCCCATTCGGCATCTCTCCATTTCGCTGTCCGATGAATTCCGTATAGATGCCTCGCAGACGCTTACGCTCCTCCGGGGAAATACTCGGTCTGGTAGAGTGCAATGAGGACTCAACGTGTAACCAAGATATTGTCACTTCTGCGGTTCCGGCGTCTTGTTTTGTCTTTGTTGCGGGATTGTTATTGCTATTGTTATTATTGGAGGAGGAATTATTCGAGGATTGTTTTTTTAGGGATTCGAGCTGTGGAAGGGAGTTAGCTAAAGCATAGAGGATGTAAGAATGGGGAGGGAGGGAAATACCTTTTCAAGAAGCGCTATCCGCTCACGATGTCTATTCGCGCCAACCACTGGTGCAGCCTGGGCTTTGCCTTTGCGACTATCCCCCCATACAAACTCCAAAAAGTCCAATTCCTCTTTGGCATCTTTATCAGCAGCACTCGCGCCCTCCTTCTCCTCCAGCGCCTCGCGTTTACGCATTTCTTCGCTGATGACGCCTTGCACAGCTTCTAAATGCGCGTTGTAGAGCACCGCCTGTAAGTCGGCTCCCGAATAACCTTCCGTCCTAGCGGCGAGCTCTTCAAGACTTACGCCCGGCCCCACCCGCAATTTCCCGCCTTCGCCCACGAGCGCGCGGAAGATGTCCAGGCGGTCTTCGAGGTTTGGTAAGTCGCAGAGCAAGCTCTTGTCCAGACGGCCAGGACGCAGGAGCGCAGGATCGATCAGGTCTGGTCGAGAGGTTGCCGCGAGGACATACACGCCGTCGAGTCCTTCTGCACCGTCCATCTGTGTGAGCATTTGATTGACCACACGATCGGTGACACCGGTAGAATCGTGACCACGCTTCGGCGCGATACTGTCGAATTCGTCAAAGAATAAGACGCAGGGCTTCGCACCGCTGGCACGCTCGAAGAGGTCGCGGACGGACTTTTCTGATGCTCCGATGTACTTGTTGAGGATTTCGGGACCCTTGACGGAAATGAAGCTGAGACCACATTCTCCGGCTACTGCGCTTGCAAGAAGAGTCTTTCCGCATCCGGGATAGCCATAGAGAAGGAGACCGCTACGAAGACGTAAGGGGCAACTGGCGAAGATGGGGGCGTATTTGGTGGGCCATTCGAGCGTTTCTAGGAGGATTTTGCGGGTTTCCATTAAACCGCCGATATCCCGCCAGCTTGCGCCGGATGTTTGTAGTTTTACACCACGGAGTCCGGCGGGGACGAAGCCGCGGAGGGCAGAGTCGAAGTCTATGCGCCTAAGGGTTAATGTCGGGGATTCCTTGGATTTGCCTGCGTCGACCATGCGGACCACGGCTTCGTGTCTGGCGCGACCGACGAGGAGGACCAAATCCCCGGGCATATAGCCTTCGGTTTTAGCGGCAATGTCGCGGAGCTCGAGGCCTTTCTCTAGGACTCCCGAAGTGGCCCCGACAACGCCTTCTAGTACTGTACGACGTCCTTCCTTCGACATAGCTTTGAGCGAGATTGTTTCGCGGAATACGTGACCCCCGACAACCAGGTTATGCATGCTTTCCTTTGCCTGGCAACTAGCCAAGACAACCACACCTCCACGTCCACCGGCACCGCCAGGTGAGGTGTGTTTTTTAACAGCGGCCACAACGACTTCGGCGATCTGCCTCACTCGAGAGTTGTCTTGGTTTTCGGACTCAGACGCACAGAGTCTGTCGAGATCATCAAGGAGGAGGATGGAGTGGCCGGTCTTTCCGGCTGTCCAGGTGGCTTCAGTAAACCAGCGGGTAGCATTTTCTTTAACTGTCCCTACACGCTCCTCGGAAAGTTTGGAAAGAGAACCGGGATCTATGATCCTATGGAAATGTGGAGCTCCAGAGAGACGCTTTGCGATGAGTCGGAGGATCGAAGTCTTTCCAGATCCATGAGCTCCGGAGAGCAATACTGAGGAAGAGGATAATAAATGACGAGTAACTGAGGAAAAAATGTCGTCCACACCCACAATTGGCTCATCAGATTCGGTTTCCGGGACGAACAACGTTTCCGAGATGGCCGCTGGTGGAGGGGCAGGCTTGGGTAAAAGTGATCCAATCTCGAGTGAGAGCTTTTTATCTGCAGCTAAAACCCATTTAATACTTTGTGATGCTTCTCCGCCTTCACCAGCAGAAACTTCAATCTTGAGGATACCACCGGCAGCAATTGGCGAGTCCCGGATCGCCGGGAGGACAAGTCCATCAGTCAGAGCACCCTCGAGCACACTCTCTCCGGGGGAAACCAAAGTCTTATCTTCCTCTATCATGGCCTTCGTCCCGTTACGCTGTCTATGAGGACCCAGAACCTCTTGTAACCTCGCAACAGCCATCTCCTCTAGGCGTTTAGTCCCACCACCCCATTTCAAACCATCCTGCTTCTCAGTGCCCTGGAACGGAAAGACCTTAATTTTTGAGAGGAGTTTCTGGGGTACTTGTTGCGGGGCAGGTTCCAGGCGTACCATGTCGCCTACTTGCCCGGGTCGAAGATGAAGAGCGGCAGAGAGTAATTTGGACAATGCTACATGTTTCCCATCTGGAGCAGAGTCCCAAGGACGTATAACTGCAACAATCTTGGAAGCTGGAACCACCTCCGGTGTTGCATCCTTTTTATCCTTTTTATCCTTCTCCTCCGGTTGTTGCTGCTGTTGAGGCGGATCTTGTGGAGGAGCTATAGCTGGGGGCCGGACAACCGAAACCACAACATGGGAGACACTCCGAAGATGCCTTGAAGACATGAGCAACGTCGGGTCTAGGTAGACCGAAAATCCCTTTCCACCTGCAGTAACCTCTTCTCTATCCTCGTCCCCTTCCATAACCTCCTCTTCTTCCTCATCGTCATCCGTCTTCGGAAGATACCGTTCAGCAGGCAACGAGACACCCCGGAAAAACATTGCTCCAGCACCCCCACCATCACTCCGTTTCTTCATTGCGGTTTTCACGGTGCTAGTAGCCGACTTTGTACCATGACTTTGTCGGCGCTGCCGCTTCTTCGGCGCAACAATAATCTCGCCTTCCGGTGAAACTTTAGCAAATCCGTTAGGTGAGGAAAGGGCACTTTCTGGCTCAACCTTTGTCACTCGTATTGAGGCCGTAGACGTAGGGGATAGGTATACTGAGATGGGATGCGCGGGAGAGACGCAGCGGATCTGCGAAATAAGGTTGAGTTCCAGAAAGTTTGCATGTAGCTCAATTATCTCCCAATCACTCGCGGTAAGGGGTTCAATATGAAAGGTGTGTGCTGGCGTAGGGTCTAAATGGAGGTGAATGGAAACCTAATAAAGTCAACACAATCCGTCATGTGTGAAGCTTCAACATGGCATCCCGCGAAGTGTTGCAAACCTTAGATCCCTCCGAAAATCCCACATTCCTGGCAAATGCCGGATCCATCTCCACCATTGCCTCCTCCGACCTCCCCGATCCCGCAGTCGGTTTCCTCTTACTCTGCATTCCGGTCCACCCGGCATACGCGCTCTTAGTAGTTGTAGCGGTTGACCCTCCCCCGACAGAGGCACGGAAGGATAACTCGACAATAACATTTTGTGCTGGAGTATTTGCTGAAACCAGTACATTGACGAGTGAGACTGGGAGGTTGAGAAGACAGTTCTTCAGTGGAGTTAAGGAGACGATTGCGGGAGTAGCGGGGGGTGAAGGTTTCCGGGACATGGTTGTTTGTGGGGAACCTTAAGGTAATTAATTAGGTGTAGATCCGTTACTCGGGATGACCGTGATTTGTGTATGAACCAATGCGCAGGGAGTGAGAGCTGAGTGTTATGGGAGGCAGCCAAATATTGGAATAGAAGATTAAATTGATGGGTGATGAGAAAGCGATATTATGGTATACAGTAGATAAGTAGGTAGGCAGGTCCAGTGGCAAAAGGATTCTAAGAAAGCTCTTCTAGCTGTACAGTAGGACTTGCGGCTTCCTTCTGAATCCCATGATTCCCATCTGCCTCGGCTGTTGCTGAATTCAGCAGTGAATACCGTTGATCACAACAGCTTATGTAAGCTTCCAGTATTTATCTCTTAATCAGGGCAATTGAGGGGCTGGGAGAGAAAATTTGCCCCTATTTAATCCAAATCAGGCAATGAATAAACAACGCGACGGCCACAGCAAAAACGCGAATTTCTTAAATTGATTCGTGAGAAAGAAAGCAAGCCCCTCCCGCACTTCACTTCCCATCAATCCCTTTACTGTACTCAGAAACCACAACCCAAACCATCTCATCCTCTCTCTCTCCAACCTCCACTTTAATAATCCATTGAGCTTTATTAATTTATCACAGCTTGTTTAGAAAAGAAAAAAATATATATATAATATACAGCAATAATGTCTAAGCTTCCTGTTATCAAGCTACCCGACGAAATTGATTATGACAAACAACAAGGTTTGTCTTTTTTCGCCATTCGCTTGTCATGATTTACTTACAATGTTTGAAAAACAGGTGCCTTTGAGGCTTTCCTCACTGGATTCAAATCAACACTTTCAACAGAGGAGGCAGCCCGTGACGCGTTATCAAATTTGAACATGGAGGACGAAGACCTCACCGATACACCCCGCCGTCGTGCAACGCGCTCTGGAGGAGGAAGAAGTCGTGCAAGAAGACCTAGAGCTGCGGTTCAGGAGCCCAAATTAAAGTACATGTTACAGCTCCAGGACATTGCAAACAGGACACGGGATTCCATCACTATTGAGTTGGATGATTTGATGAGTGTAGGTTTCTATTGGTACCAGATGTCAAAAGAGGTTGGAGGCTGATATGGCGAGTGATAGTTTGAGGATTCAGGTCTTGTTGAGGAAGCAGTAGGATTGGTCAAAGCGATCAACAAGAATGCTGCGCATTACATTGAGATCTTTTCTAGGGCCGTTGATAAAGTTATGCCTGCGGAGACTGTAGACACTACGTATGCTCCCGACTCTACTTATATATATTCAAGTACTAACAGGATCTCAGCTACAACGATGACGTCCTCGATGTCATCCTCACACAACGTCGCAATCGCAACACGACTTCCGAGACTGATTCCGCCGACCCGCTTTCGCTGGACGCCCCACCTCAGCTCTTCCCCGCGATGCTCACCCGTCGCTACCAGGTGTACTTCAAGCCATTGACCCCATCCGGCGACTCTGGCGAGAAAGCGCTCGCAGTGCGTAATGTTCATGGCAGCCATCTAGGCCACCTGATCACCGTCCGTGGTATCGCAACCCGTGTATCGGACGTCAAGCCCACTGTGCTCGTCAACGCATATACCTGCGACAGATGCGGTTGCGAAATTTTCCAAGAAGTCAAGACCAAGAGCTTCGCCCCATTGATCGACTGCCCTTCGCAAGAGTGCAAAAACAACGATGCAAGAGGTCAACTCTTCATGTCGACCCGTGCATCCAAGTTCCTGCCATTCCAGGAAATCAAGATCCAGGAGATGGCAGACCAAGTACCCGTCGGCCACATCCCGCGAACCCTCACGGTACACGCCCACGGCTCCCAGACAAGATGTGTCAACCCGGGAGACGTAGTCGACATTGCGGGAATCTTCCTCCCAACACCATACACCGGTTTCAAAGCCATCAAGGCAGGTCTGCTAACAGACACCTACCTCGAAGCTATGCACTTTGAGCAGCACAAGAGGCAATACGACGACATAGTAATCGACACCCGAACCATCCAACGCATCGAAGAACTCCGCGCACAGGGCAACCTCTACGACACCCTCGCCAAGTCCATCGCGCCGGAGATCTTCGGGCACGAGGACGTGAAGAAGTGCCTGCTACTCCTACTCATCGGCGGCGTGACCAAAGAGATGGGCGACGGGATGCGTATCCGCGGCGACATAAACGTCTGCCTAATGGGCGACCCGGGAGTTGCAAAATCCCAACTGCTAAAATACATCACCAAAGTCGCCCCACGCGGAATCTACACGACGGGGCGCGGCTCTTCCGGCGTCGGCCTAACAGCAGCGGTAATGCGCGACCCGGTCACCGACGAAATGGTCCTAGAAGGCGGCGCTTTAGTCCTAGCAGATAACGGAATCTGCTGCATCGATGAATTCGACAAAATGGACGACTCAGACCGCACAGCGATCCACGAAGTAATGGAGCAGCAGACAATCTCCATATCGAAAGCCGGTATCACAACATCCCTGAACGCCAGAACTTCAATCCTAGCAGCCGCAAATCCATTATACGGCCGCTACAACCCTAAAATCTCCCCGGTCGAAAACATAAACTTACCAGCAGCACTACTCTCCCGCTTCGACATCCTCTTCCTAATCCTCGACACACCCACGCGCGAAGGCGACGAAGAACTCGGCAGACACGTAACCTTCGTGCACATGGAAAACCGCCATCCAGAGATGGACTTCGAACCCTTAACCCCACAGGAAATGCGCATCTACATCGCGCAAGCAAGAACCAAACGCCCGGTAATCCCAAAACCAGTAGCAGACTACATGGTCGGCGCGTACGTCAACATGCGCAAAGCGGCCAAACGCGCAGAAAAGGATAACAAATCCTTCACGCACGCTTCCCCCCGAACCCTCCTGGGGATTATCCGCTTATCCCAGGCGCTCGCAAGACTGCGCTTCGCGGACGAAGTAGTAGTAGAAGATGCGGACGAAGCGCTAAGACTCATCGAAGTTTCCAAAGCGTCCCTGCAGGAAAAGGGTGATTGGGGGGAGGAGGATAATACCGTTTCCTCAAAGATATATAATATCATTCGTACGCTCGCCTTTGGCGGCGGCGCTGGAGGTGAAGGCGGGGATGGAGAGTTGAGTATGAGACATGTGCGAGAGAGGGTGTTGGCAAAGGGGTTTACGGAGGATCAGTTGGTGGGTGTTATTGATGAGTATTCTGCACTGGATGTTTGGCAGGTTGCTGGGGAGGGGACTAGACTTGTTTTCGTGGGGGTTGAAGGGGATGATGAGGATGATGCGGAGGGGATGGATGTTGATCAATGATTTGTGAGACGGTTTTTATTCTTTATTCTTTTCTACCTTCTTTATCATGATAAGTCTGTATGGATAACGTGGTATGGTGTGCTCGAATGATGTGATATCCTACTATTCGAATAAACAACAAATAAAAATACAATGATGTGATAGATTCCCAAGTTCTGAAATCGTAAATGTATTGTACATGAATGACTACTGTAAGCACCTTACAAACTCCAACCTCCATAAATGAAAACATTACCAAAAAAGAAAGAAAAAAGTGAACAAAAGGACAAGAAAAAATAAAGAAATCAACGTTTCTTCCCTCCATTCCCCTTATTATGCTGCTGCTGCTGCGGCGGCGGGGGAGGAGCACCCCCACTAGCAGTAACAGTAACCGTACTTGTAGCATCAAACTTCTCCCCGGGCACGACGGTAATAGTAATAGTTTTTGTCTTCCCCCCTCCACCCTGTCCTGGCTGTCCCGTAGGTGCCGGCGCACCACTTCCCGGCGCAGGCGTACTACTACCACCCTGCCCTCCATTCCCACCCTGCGTGGGCGCCGGAGACCCAACCCCACTAGCCGTAGGTCCACAATTCCCCTTGGGCAACTCAAGCGGGTACTCCTTCCTAGTAGTAATACTCTCCACCGCAGTCCCCGGATTCGGAAAGAGTACCTCGGCAGAATGACCGGCAGGCGTAGAACACCCATTCCCGATATCAGCGACTAGAATCTCGGGCAGTGTGTCCAGGAATTCCTTCTTCCCGGGGGAGGAGCCTGGTTGAATGGTTATTGGTGAGCAGGACATGTACATCTCCCGCTCACGGTTGAACCACGTCCAGGCGAAGATGGCATCTCCGGCCGGGAGCTCCGCGGGGAGTTTGAAATTGAATTCTTGACTGTCGGATACTAGACGGCGGGGACAAGTGCCCGGGTATGAGTGCAGGACTAGGAATTTTGTGCCGCGGTCGTAGGATATGCTCGCTTGGCAACTGCCACCCCAGTGCGTGCTTGTGCCTTCCAAAGCGAACTTTTGGGTCGTGCCCGCGGTCCATTTTGTCACCGGCTTGCCTTCAGGTTTGTCGAGGAGGTTGAGGTACTTCCGGCACGGGAAGAAGGATTTGTCCTTTAGAGGGAATTCGGCTGTTGTGTCGTTTGGTGTTGCGGGATTGCGGTTGGGGTTTAGTGGGTGGTTGAATGGTGGGGGGTCGCGCAGGGCCATGTGTGCTGTTACATAACTGGTGAAGAGGAGGAGGAGGGTTGGTTGGAAGAGGCGCATCCTTTTTTTATTTTTCACGATTCGAATGTGAGAGATGTGACTTTTCTAGAAGGATGCCTTCTTGAAGGTTGCTAAAGGGGACTGATGAGGTCTGTACCTTTCTTCTTATTTAATTCTCTGCCCCTCCAAATACTCCTTCACGCCTTGCTCCATTTCTCAGTATCAGGCTTTTTTTCCTTTTCCTTTCAGATTGGTGGGTCGAGTGCACATTATTTGTTAGCTCATTAGCACGTTCAAGGCAAACTTACTATTTGTGCGACAAGCCGCTACCGGGAAAAAATATTAGCCTTTAGAGTGGCTCTCACCGGAAGATCTCCGGAGCCATAGGGGGTCCGAACGGCACAGTAAGGGGCACGAGTGAGAAATCGTGTTCCCAGCACACCGACGGTAAAAAACCACATTCTTTTTTAAAAAGCCCAATCGACCGCAAGGATACCCCTTCCGTCCATAATTTTCCCGATACTGAAACAATGTCTTTCATTTAAACTATCGGAACGAATGATATTTCATGAAACGTCGACCCCGCACTTCTTTCTTTCTTCTACTCCTTGTAGAATACCTCCTCCAAAACCGTCCACCAACCAGGACCGCTCACACTGCCCACAGCCCCCTCTACAAAGCTCTCCTATTGCTTCATTTAGTCGGTCTATCTCATTTGTACTTTACGGTCAAGGTTAGGTTAGGTTGAAGCGCACCTGCATCCCGTCGGTCATCTCCCACCACTCCCGAACCTTCGGATTCCCACTCATGCGAGCCATGTCGGTATCCCAGTCATTCCCAATATATTTGAGCGTCGCGAAGAGTATCCCGGTGCCAGCATCGTAAAAGATTGAATCTAGCTCTGTCTGTTAACAACTGCGAATCCAGGGAGAAGACCTCACATACAATCGCGGATCTTGCAATCTGTAATCTGGTCAAGCACTTCCGGCCAGACCGCTGCGTGGCATGCTTTGTACTCCTCCACGGCGGAGGGCTTCAAGCGGACAATTTGACCAATGCGCAGAGCGGGTTTCGATGTCATCGTTTATTTTTTGAAGAAATTAGAGAGTAAATTAGCGGTAAAAGTGAGGTTCACGATGAATGATATGCATGTCCATTTTTCGGATGTCGGTTGAATTGTTCCCGAAAAAAATAGGTTGAATTCTTCCAAGCTAGCTCCAGGGCTTCCCCACAGCAGATGGAGGAGGAACCACACTCAGCTCCATGATCCTGGGAGGCGCCGTACGGGTACTGACGCCACAGATAAGGCGGATAAACTGTGGCAGACCGGCTCCTGGAAACATATATTATGTACTCGAGCACTATAATTTTAGTAGGGTAGAGAGTTCTCGCCTCCCGTTCCCAAGCACAGCCGCTTCTGGAATCCGGTGAGAACGCTTCTTGGCTTTCCGACGACACGAGTGTGCTGTACGGTAGCACAATGCTAAGACTAAATGCACCGTCTCTGAAGCCAATCTTGGACATCATACTAAGGGAATACCATATCAGACTCGAAAGTCGAAAGTCGAAAGGAAAGGATTAAGAAACGAATAACCTGGTAATTTTCGATACTATTGACCTCCAGTTGGTTCGGCATTCCGTCTGTAGATGGTCCTTCTGTGTTCAACAGACTGAGATACTGGTGGTTGAAATGATTGTCACCGGCTTAGCCGAGAGCTCAATCCTCTCATGTCAGCTTAGATGAGAAGCTCTCCCCATTCAAGCATTGCGAGAATCAAATGTTGCCCTGACATACTCTCTGTATGACGGTTCAGCAGCACCGTACCACAAGATGTCAGACACTACATCGTTTGTCTTTGAAGCAACACAAGGACAATGCTTTGAAATATAGGAATGAAATATTTATCATCCAGCCGGTCATCTAAGGAAATGAGCCGGGGCGGTGTCAGGCTCCGGGTTACCAAGCTGTAAGAACAGTAACTGTCTCTGGTAAGATCAAACGCAAAGATGTCTTGGTATTTCGTAAAGTCCGATTCCCTTGCTTTTTAGTCCCTGACAGGGAAGTTAATTAAATCTCCAATCAAGCAGACCAATAGCGGCCGCTATGATATAGTGTGAGGGTGAGGGTGTTGAGAGAGGAAGAAGAGTTACGCTGAGAAAACGGAGCAATACCCCTTTTAAAACCCACTTCATGAACGCAGCCTTTAAGATTTTTTTCCCAGGTAACGCGTTAACGCATGCTTTGTCACGAGTAACTTCGTTCCCCTATTTTCTTGTCGAGCTGACAAAAAGGAACAGACACATACAAGCACAGTTAGAGGAGGTAAGAGAACATACACAATATTAGTCACATGGACCGTCTGATCTCGCCGCTCTGTTCCAAGTAAGTGGAATAGGATCGAATGGCGACAAGGTTAGGCTTGAATAAATCTTCAGAAGAGGGCCCATCTTGGGGTGATTGTCTGCACAGCGGAGAAATTAAGATATAAACCATTCCCCAATCTTCTGAAACCGATAAGTATTAACCTTCTGCACCATATGACAGCTAACTTTGAGCAGAATACGTGGTCCCTCGATCCAAACCCAAATCACGTGAAATCACTCGCGAATCAAATCCACAGCAAAGTTGGTTGTCGTTTCCACTCCTGGTGCTAAAATGGATTCTTAATATTCGAATACGGTAGCCTGTTGGCTTCTCCTTCTGATGCAGTGTTTTGTAAGCAGGGGAGATGAGTTTTGGAATCCACTTGTGATTTCTCGTGTATCAGAGTTTATTAGGCTGAATTACTACTACCCTCACGACTAGCCTAGGGAGTTACTATATTATCGCCAGGTCAGTCATTATGGTAATGGCTAGTCCTAAAATTCCCAGAATAGCTACACGTCAAGGACGTACTAGTATTATAGTAAATTTAGGGAAGCAGCATGACAGACACCCCCCAGCCGCCTACTCAGCAGTCAAGGTAGCGGTCTCCGATCACATTGCCTTCACCACAGAAACTTAAAAATCCCCTCTCAGTACAAACAAAAACCCTCTAAACCTCCCAGTATATTCAACAAATAAAATAAAATAAAAACAGACTTTCCTAACAAAACCCCTCCAAAGGTCAACCAAATGGTGTTAAGTTTAGTAAAAGGGTGTAGATTTCAAGACCGGGACGATAGCCTAGCGGCAATGATTCTTATCCCGGCACACCTGCCCAGGTGCCCAGGTTCGAGTCTCCTCGGAAGCAGTTCCTCTTCTGAGGAATAATGGCCTGAAGAAGGATGTAGTGTTTCGGCACGAACCTTTTTGTTCCAGAGCTGTTTATTCTGTCCATCGGAAATTTTAAGGCATGCTTGATATTAGTACCTTGCTTTTGATTCTACCGTTTTTTTTGCGGAATTTCCAGTAATCTTGACAACAAGTAATGGTCCGTGTGTGAACCACACGGCGCCGCAAGTGGTAATCAATGTAAATTATTTCAATACAAAGAAATGAAATCAGATACAGGTTGGGGTAGATTTGACATTGTATAGGATATGAACTGTTTCTTGCAAAGATGTAGCCTGTGTTTTCCTTATATAGTATGACTGAAATACTTTGAATAATATTAAGTGACTTACAGACCCTGTCAACAAAGGAGAGACTGGTACAGAAAAAACAACTGAAAATACTAATTGCTACTAAAAACTTCTCTGTAGACAATATTTTTACAGTGTGGTGGGGCACTACTGCCTGGTAATAAAACCTTAACTCACTCACTCACTGCTTGTTACTTGAGACTAAGACTACATTCTAAATGGCTCAATTCTATCCCAATGTCTAACCTTTGGTAGTACCTATACATAATTTCTTTACCTCTGGAATTGCTTACAGCCATCCCAATATATCAATTCTACTGTTGTTACTATTCAATTCCAATTACAGTATTCAGTTATTTCACAATTCTGACAACTCTTATCTTTTTTTTTTTTTTTTTTAGTTTTCTGCCTTCTGGTACTGTACATTTTCTTTCTGTTTTTTTTGCCTCTGGTCTTTTTCAGTTTGTTAGTTTGTTGGATATTATATAGTTGAGTTCCTAAACCCTAATACAGCTTTCTGTATTTTTTGCCTCTGGTCTTTTCCTGTTCATCGAATACTATAGCTGAGCTCCTGAACCCTAACACGGTTTTCTGTATTTCTTCCTATAGTCTTTTTCCCCACCTCAACTGTTATAGTATAGTATATGGTGTAGGTATAGACTGGTGGGGTGGATGTCCTGGAAATTTATAGGTTTATAGTATAGGGTGCATGGTTAGCATTTATCATGGTTGGGAAAACTGTTGGGTATGATTGACTCTAGGGGTTCCGCTAACAATCCTGGAGCTTCTCTAAAGAACACAAGACTGATTCTGGTGGTAATTCTACAAGGAATTTTCTGCCTAATTCCTGGAGTAAAGGAAGGGAGGAAAAGGGGAGCAGAATTCTGCCTTTAAGTAACCGTGTCGACCAAGCGACCCTCGGTGTAAAAATTAGGGCTACCATAGAAATACCCACCATTGTATTGGTATGATATGATAGGTTTTTCTTTTTGCCAGATTAGATAGCCTTTAATTCATCCTCTATTTACGCTCTAAAGTTATCCTATTCCTATGTCCCCTCTTTTAATTACACTTCAATTTGATTTCAATAGCACAGAAAACAATTCTATCAATACATTTCATAGTATCAGATCTTGATTGGTTAACACACACTCTCGGTCTACGGGGGTTCACTTCTTTACCGGTTCTGTTGTAAAACCCAGAATGAATATCGACAAGTAAGAGAGGAATAATTGATTGATGAAAAAAATTGCTTGTTTTTTTGTGGTAATACCTATAACACACCTCTATATAATACAATAACCCCTTTTCTGGTTGTCCGTATTCGGAACACCACCAACCTCCAAACACCAGCCCCTTACTAGTCCCCTGACCTAAGGGTTAAGTATCTCCTAGCTTCACGCTAAGTGTCTCCTAGCTTAACACTAGTTTCATATCCACATATTCCGACACATATTCCAACAGGTTCGAACATATTGTTCGCGAGTGAGAATCTATGAACAGTTTGCCCAAGTGAATCACTGAATGGCTAGGAACTATTAGGGATTGAGGCGGAATAAATGATATAGTAAGACGATCACAGAGACTGTGTAATTTATCACCCCGATATGCACAGCTTTATCATAAACTACCTGCAAATCACTACTTCTTTACAGCACTCCCCAGAGTCACATCGTCAATCTTGCCATTTCCTGTGGTCGCCAACAAACCATCAAAACTGGCCCAAAATCACCTCCCTTGTTTGTGTTTCTAGGTTTATCTTTCTTTCTTGGGCATGAAATTTTTTTCTCAGATATTAAAGTATCAAAAACTTCAAAATTTATGTATCATAGATAGTACAGCATGCTACAAAAGTTCCCATATACCAAATAAGCCACACTGGAATAAAAAGGTTCACACCGAAGCGCTACATCCTTCTTCAGGCCATTACTGCTCAGAAGCGAAACTGCTTCCGAGGAGACTCGAACCTGGACACCTAGGGAGGTGCGCCGGGATAAGAATCATTGCCGCTAAGCTATCGTCCCGGTCTTGAAATCTTCCTCCTTCTGCCAAATTTAATACCATTTTGGTTTATTTCTAGGTAGAGTTCTCTTCCAAACGTCAATCAGTATTCTTTCTGGACTAAATATTTAGGCCCTACTCAGCACGTCAGAAAAACCGCAGTTTTTCCCTTTTTGAGCATGTGTTCCAAAAAAATTAAAATACAAAGCACAACAAAGCTTGATCATCAAAGGATTTGAACACAGGCAAGCTTCTGCATCAATTATATAGTGAAATTGTTAATCTGATAAGTATTTTGAATGCCAAGGCCTTAATCCTTGGCATCTTTCATGCATGATAAGAAAAAATCGTCGTAAAACTATAGGACTGCCAAATAGCTTTATGTGTTGAAATAACGTGGTTTTTTATTTTGGCTTATAAGCCATTTTCAGGAAAACCCGGTACATGCCGAACAGGGCCTTAATATGCTCAAATCATTTTTATTCAAACTGTGAGTGAATATTTAGTTTCCCTGGGCCAAAAACCTCTATCCTTAGGGGAGTTGGCTGCACAGGGCAATCTAATAATCCTGCTGCCAGAAATTCTCAATAATCAGTTCCCATCAGAGTTTAAAGTCTATTGAGAGGCATTACTATCGCGACCAATCCAGTCTTAGAAATTCAAATATCAGAGGTTGAGTGCCACCATAGGGATGCCCTCTGGAATATTCACTGTGTTCAGAAACGTATTTTACAATGGAATCGTTCTTGGTGCATAACCTGTTCCAGGCTCCAAATATTCTGAAGAGAACTGCACCACATCTTCCAGATATTGCTTTCGCCAAAGTCTTGTTACGAACTCGCAATCATGAGCTGCAATCAGACGCTTTGGGCAGTTGGCATTTACGAGTGATCAACCATGACCTGACTAACCAGCCCCAAGCCCTAAAACCTTTTCCAAGAAAAAAAAATCCAAATCCTCGCCAAACATCCAACCTCTCGAGCAAACCACAAATTCCACCCCACTACCACCCCCACCACCCATCACCAACCACCACCACTGCCCCAACATCCTCTCACTATCACAGCACACAACCAAATTGCGATGCTAACAAAATCCGCCCCCCTCCGCCTAACCGCGCTCCGCATCTCCACCCCACCAGCAATGACTATCCTACACACACATCGCAATGCCTCCACCACTACCAGCAGTAGCAGTCGCACAAATCCCACTTCGACCGCAGCCTCCCCACAACCAAATCAAAAACTTGAGTGGGATACCTTCCTCCAGCTCCGCAAGCAACGACGCAGGTACAACCTGATCTCCTCAATCTTCACCAGCGCCCTCGGCACGACGGCGGGCATCAGCTACCTCGCCAACAAGGAGATCGACCCAACGCAGATGATAATGGGCATGGATCCGATAATCCTCTTTGGGCTTGCTACCGTTAGTTGTGGGGCGCTAGGCTGGCTTGCTGGGCCGGTGTTGGGGAGTAGTGCGTTTTCGGTGGTTAAGAGAAGGGTTATGGGGCAGATTAATGAGGTATGTCATTCTTGAGCCATTCCTTCCGGAGGAAGGAAGGAAGGAAGAAGTGCTAATGAAGAACAGCGAGAGCGGGAATTCCTCCAACACATCAAAAAGAACCGTGTCGACCCCTCGTTCCAAAGCTTCAGTAATCCTGTCCCAGATTACTACGGGGAGAAGATCGGCAGTATCAAGCAGTACAAGCAATGGCTGAAGGATCAGAGGGCGTACAATCGGAAGAGCAAGAATTTTTTGTGAAGACTTCTTCTTTCTCTTAAGTTACGTTGCTGTGGCCATAGAAGGCGGAAGATGGATGATGGAAGGATAAGGGGTGGAGAAGGGGTTATTGTACAGTTTCATTCTTATTTCTTTAGTCATTGTATTCCTTTTTTCCTCACTTTCTGTTCCTTTCTATTACAACGTCGCTTCTTACTGCCCTTTCTTTTCTTTTCCTTTTTTTTTTTTGTTGGATTGGTAAAGTACATATTTCTTTCTTTCTTGGTTGCTTGTATGCTTGCTTGAATTTCTGATGGATCGGTGGGCGAATGAACGGACAAACGAACGGGCTGAAGGTGGAAGGAAGGGGGGAGGGGAAGGGAAGGGAAGTAAATTGGGTTCCCCTCCCTCCCCTTCACAAAACACAATCACCACTATATCGTATATAATATACACAGAGCAACTCGCATCTTTTCTCTCTCTCACTCCTCATAGTACTATACCCCAGAATCGAAGCTACCAAACCTACCGCTGAACAAACTACACAATATCCCACTCCACTGCTTACAACAAAGCACAGATCATCCCTAAACCCAAAATTAGTGAAAAAAAAAAATTTCACGACTACCCCCAGAAAATATACCCCTCTCTTCCTCCTACGATATTATCATCTCTACGTAAGTACTTCAGCAGAATAAACCTACGAGAAACCCCACCAACCATTACCAACACCCCCCTATCAAACCTTCCCACCCACTCTCCCGCCCACAAACTCAAGCACATCCCACACCTACCTAGTACCTACAGTACATTTCCCCCAGCCCAACAAGTCAAGTCTACCCAAAACCCCGAGCAACTCCACCACCCCCAAAACAAAGCCTCCCAAACCGAAAAAAAACATACGATTCGCCGCCAAGATTAGGCACTACACTTCGGCACGAGGGAAGGGGCTGCCGTATTCGTAAGATGCGCAAATCCTACACCTCATGACAAAGTTGCTACCACTACACTATACCATCCCATCAAAAACGCGTCAGTACTCTCGAGTGAGCCGCCTACAAAAAAAAAGAGAAAAAAAAAAAAAAAGCCAAACCCCCCGAA
>ML120399.1:29537-69156 GCA_003788595.2 Choiromyces venosus 120613-1
CCCCCCCCCCGGTTCTCGTAATACGCCGTGCACTTTTTCACCCCCCCCCCGTGAGTTCGGGCAAGGAATTCTCCAAGGCTCGCTTTGTACTGCACGTAGAAGAGAGTATCGGGGGAAAACATTGTATTTACCTTACCTTACCGCACATCATCCCGCGGTACTTACTGTAGGTTAGTAGTGTAGCGAATACGGTATATACCCGGGATGTAATCAACACCTTTCCACCCAGCTACTGTGTCATTCAATTACGACTTTTATTCAATTCGATCCGTCAAACTTATTGCGAAAGAAAGTACACTTGAATCCCGAAGCAAAGTCACCTCTCAAATTATCATCATCATTATTATTATTATTATTGAAGAAAAAAATGGGTATTTCTCTATTCTAAGATACGAGTGCAGTATCTTCAGCTAGCTAGTCTACTAATCCGCGTGTGTTCTCTTCTTCTCTCTCTTCAATCCATAAGAGAGAAAGAAGGAAAAAAACATATTCGCCCATGACAAGTTACAAATAACACCGATATGGTATGCAAGCTGAAGTGAAGACAAACAAGAAAATATGATCCCCCAATCAACCAATACAAGTTACTCCTGGTGCACTCAATTTTCTTTCATCCTCCTCCTCCGCCTCATCCTCTGCTCCCACCTATTTTTTTTCTTTTTTTTAATTCTTCTTCAGTAAACTTGCATTAATAGTACTTATATGTCGTTTGCTTGTTTGTCATTTGGAAAAAAAAGATATTGATGATAGGTAAAAGAGTTTTGTTTTTTTAAAAGGGGTTGTAAAAAAAGAAAAGTCAAAAAACACACGCAGCAGCTACACACACCACACATAAAAAAGATAAAGAGAAAAGAAAAATAAAAGAGAAACAATCTACCCAGTATTATTATTTTTTTCCCCTTCTCTCCCTCCTGGCTCCTTTTTTCGCCCGTCCGCCCGCCTTCTCTAGTGCACCGATCCTTCTACTACCCAAGTAAAAAAGTAAAAGATCCAGTGCTTGTCTCTATGCTGAAATGCTCAAGACAAATGAGAAAGGAGACGATCAAACCCGAAACACAACTATGGAAAAGAAAAAGGAAGGAAAAAAAAAAACCGCCCAACCGACCAATCATGATGCAAAAGAAAAAAAAAAAACGTCATGAACCATGAAAGACCCCACAATCAACAACGCCGGGTAGATGTGAATAAAACTTTTCTTCTTTCGTGTGTGTGCCCTTTTGGAGAAAAAAAACCCATGAAAAAATAGTAAAAGAGATGAAAAGCAGAACATAAAACATAGCAAGCAACAAAAAGACATTAGAACCCTCTCACCTCATAAATTCATCTCATTTCCCCAGGTCAGTATTGCCCAGTCTCAGCAGAACTTGTAAAAAGTAACAAGAAGGAAAAAAAAGCAGAAACCCCAGTTGGCAGCCATCTATACCCAAGTGCATAACAACCTGTGTTTCCAAACGCTGCCGATGAAAGACATGAAGAAACAAGAAATAAAGAAAAAGAAACTTCATTTAGGAGGGTGAAGAAATTGATATAGAGAGGGATAACGAGAAATCAGAAAAGCAGTTAAAGCAAAAAAAAACCCCACAAAACCCCAAATATTGCGCCATGTTTTAAACCTTCCTTTGCTCCCTTTCTTTTTAATGCAAGCAGAAACAACCGATGAAATGTTACTTTTTTTTGTATCCAAGGAAGGAAAAGGGTCCAAACATACGCAATTCCGCTGGACGGAATTACCACCAAGAGCTCTGGCCACCAGGGTTGCCATAGCTTCCACCACCGGCCCCTCCCCCGTAGCTTCCACTCCCTCCTCCTCCACTGCCATAGCCACCGCCGCTACCGTAGCTTCCGCCGCCGCCGCCGCCAGAATAGCCTATCGTAAAATGTTAGCTAATTCGATAATTGAAGCAGGAATACTGAGCAGCGTACCACCACCGCCGTAACCACTACCTGAGCCACCATAGCCACCACCAGAGCCACCCATTCCACCACCGCCACCATACTTTCTGAAGTCACGGCTGGCATTACCGCCGCGTCCCCTTCCACCGCCACCACCAGATCTGCCACCGCCACCGCCACGGCTGCCTCCGGGAAATCCACTCTCCCTAGCAATGGTTTCCAAGAATGGAGGGACCTCCTGATTGGCCTCCTTGAGCAATTCAAGAAGATCTCTAACAACACCACGATTACCGCGATTGAAGAAAGCAGTGGCAATTCCAGTATTACCAGCACGACCTGTACGACCAATACGATGAACGTAGTCATCAATATCGGTAGGAAGATCGTAGTTAACGACGTGAGTGACGTTAGGAATATCAAGACCTCTAGCAGCCACAGCAGTTGCAACCATAACTGGGCAACGACCGGTGCGGAACATCTCAAGAGCACGCTCACGCTCACGCTGTGTACGATCCCCGTGAATAGAGGTTGCCGGGAAATTTTGATTAAGCAAGAAATCGCTCAAAGAGTCTGCCATACGCTTGGTTTCGACAAAGATAAGTGTAAGACCACCGCTGTGGGTATGGAGAATGTCCAAAAGCACGGAGCGCTTATCCTGATCCTCGACATATTCAACCTTTTGGGTAATATTCTCGGAAGTAGAACCAACACGACCGACGGAAAGGAAGATATAATCCTTCAAAAAATCTCTTGCGAGCATTTGGATGTCACGGGGGAAAGTGGCAGAAAACATGAGGGTCTGGCGAGCATCAGTCTTGGGCATATCTTCGCCTTCAACGATCCGACGGATCTGAGGCTCAAAACCCATGTCCAACATGCGATCAGCTTCGTCAAGGACAAGATACTTGATATTTGCCAACGAGATACGGCCACGCTCAATCAGATCAACCAGGCGTCCAGGAGTAGCAACCAAAAGGTCACAACCACGCTCAATCAAACGCAATTGAGATCCGATATCGGCACCACCGTAAACCACACAGGGGCGAACCCACGAACGGTAAGCGAATTTACGGGATTCGTCATAAATTTGAGAAACAAGTTCACGAGTAGGAGCCAATATGAGGGCCGTGGGATAAGCTTTACGTTGACGGCCGTAACCATAACCAGCACCTGAACTTGCAGGGGCCGCAGAAGGCCCTTGAAGGAACGATTGGGAAAGTATCGGAAAAAGGAAACCACCTGTCTTTCCAGAGCCTAATAACAATTAGCTTGTATGTAAAGATAGATAGATAAAGATGGAAATTACCAGTTTGTGCACAAGCCATTAGATCCCGTCCGCCCATAACGATAGGGATCGAATATTTTTGCACAGGGGTAGGGCTCTTATAGTGAGCAAGCTCAATGTTAGACAACAAATGAGGATCTAAAGGAGGGCTGGTGAACTGGGTAACAGGCTCGGGAACATCATGGCCAGAGGCCTCAACCGGGATATCATCGTATTTCTCGAAATTGATCCCAGTCACTTGTTTGGTAGGATCATTGGGGACTCCAAAGAGCTCACGCTCAGTACGGGGATTAGGGAGTCCGGGGATATGTTTGCCATCGGCCCAACGACCATCTCCAGAGCCTCCACGATTACCACCGCTACCCGGATTACCATATGCGTTGGGATCGAAGGAGCGTTGAGGGCGAGGAGGTGGGACATCCCAACCACTACCAGCACCACTACGAGGAGTGAAAGATGGGGCACTGGCCCAGCCATTACCTTGAGAAATAGGAGCAGCCGACCCTTGGTGAGTTGGGCTAAGAGTTCAGAATTAGCATAATGCGGCCAATATCAATTTTGCAGAGCGAAAAGCCAGAAACTATAGGATAAAAGTAAAGATCACAAGGCAAACAAAAAATGACATCAGAAGCCGAAGGGTGACACAAAGAAAACATGATGGAAGAAAACAGCAACTAGCAGAAATGTTAATGACATACCCGTTACTCCATTTGGAAGATTGAACGCCATTTGATGTGCCGTTCTGGACGGGAGGGGCCGCGGCAGGCGCAGGGCTGGCGTTGGACCTGGCAGCACCCCTCATATGAGGAGGGATATAAGTCCTCTGACCACCACTCCCAGAAGAATGATTAGAGGCTCCAGAAGACGGAACCCCATCAGTGGCATGAATCGAGTCATTCATGCCCAAGTTGGACATGCGTTGATTAAGTTCAGCCATGATTGGAAAGCTTTTTTTAATGTTGGTGATTTCGGTAGATATTCTTGAATGAATGCTTTTTGTAAGATCGATATATTCGGTGCCGAAAAAGGAGCCCGAGAAAGCGAGAATCTGTGAATTAAGAAAGAAACCGAGTTGGTGTTGGTTAAGGCAAGCGAGGACTCCTGGGACTCCTATGTGTGCTTTTGGAAGAAAGAAAAAAAAAAATAGTGTGAAGAAAAGCTGATACAGAACACTTCTTTCTGGATTGCTCCTGTCTAGGGATGTCGTAACGTCGCAAAGAAAGGAACGATGAAAAGGGACTGGAATCTAAGAAGAGAAACGAAGGACAGTTAAAATCCTCTGCTCCTCCGTAGTTATGTGCGTGTGAAGCTGAAAAAGGGAGAGGAGATGCAGTGTTGAGTTCAGAGAGGGGAGGTTGAGAAGGAGGTGGTTTGCGAGAGAGACTGGGGAGGAGGTAGAAAGAGAACAGACCTAGAAAAAAAAAGGGTGGGAGGCGACCTTGTGGGAAGGGAAAAAAAAAAACCAAAAAAAACAGCAGAGCACTTGGTAGCAAAGGGCCGATTCATGATGGCAAAACTGTAATTAAAAAAGGCCAAGCTTACTAAGCAAAAATTAGACGAAGAAATGAATTTTCTTTCTGGGAAGACGACAGTTCAACTAACCAACCAACCAGCAAGGTAAAGTTTATCGCCTGCCACTACTATAAGCAGGCCTCACAGGCGGCAACGGGACGAATGCTTGACGCAGGTCGGACCTCTCTGGGTAAAAAGGTGGACAGTTCAAGTAAGTGATATGTTTTCGTTGAAGTTCATACACTCGATAAGGATAGCTCTTTATGCGGCTGACAGACCCCCGAGAAGCTTTCATAGAAAATTCCAATCCTGGACCCGTCAGTGTGGTGTAAAGAGAATAGACAGACAGAAGCATGTATCATGCAGAGTGACCCTTTGCCTCCAATAGCCCATGCTCTTCACATATTTTTTTTCTACCAATCACGAGAGATTTCCTGCAACCTTACAGAAATTTATCATACCTGGCCTCTCTCGTTCGCATCAGCACACTTATCGCAGCCATGTTGAAAAAGTGAATGAAAAAAACAAGACCTGAAAAGTCTCCGGCAACGACTGCGCGAGTTACAGTATCCATAAATACGATAAATCATATTTCCATACATATATCGTACCGGCTACAGCGTATTTATGCGTTTGGTCTTCACATGGGTATGAAGGTATTAGACTTGGCAACATAAAAGTACATAATGGAAGGTCATTTGCCCTCCGAGCTTTTGCAATATCCGTACCGCATTCTAATAGCTCCCGTTGTCGTGAGCATTGAAAAGTGCAAATCTGAATCTAAACATAAAAATGGATCAAAGGTACGTGTTACCGATACTCTAACTCCAAGATATGAGGTTGAGGTATTTACAGTACCGCACGACAGGCTACCAAGCAGCCTCTTGAGCCTCCTCGTATATAATATCATGGAAAGTACTCGAGCCCTATTTGCGATAGTCGACTTGGAGAAATCACCAGCATTTCACAGGTATCATACAACAGTCCTCATACAGCAAAGTACTGTTCTTGTCTGAGCGCTCAATCACCTAATGGCAATGGCACTACAGTAGAGGACAAGCTGGATGAGCACTTGGCTGAGAACTGCCGGTCGAAGCAATAGTCCATCGAGTGTCATGGTCCATTTTATACGGGACAGTTCAAGATCGGGCGGTCATTTTTCTGAGTGGATTTTTCGCACATCAATCACGCTGTCAATTCAATTAGTAGAGTATCTGTAATAGTATTTACCAAATTAATCCACACGAGCAGGTTTAGTTGACTACCGGACAGTTCGTTCCTATTCTACCCATTGTGATATACCAATACTAACAGCTGCCAGTGACTTGACTTGAAGCTAATAAAATCCTACCACACGACCTGCAACTTAGTGACGCAGGAGACCGGCGGGACTGCTACCCAAGAATTATGACTGATCTAATATCTGACCAAATAAATACTGAGCCGTACGCCCCATGACATCTTCCAGTAAGAGTTCGATACGGTGCAGTACGCCCAAGTAATTTTTTCATGTGGAGGCCGTGAGATGCTCGCATACTGGTAGCTATCCTGGCCCCTACCATCATCATCATGACTGCTGAAAACAAAACAAAAAACGAGATAACGGCACAGTTTCTTCATCAGATTAGATGATGAGATTCGGGGAGGGGATGTTCTGTCACAGGCGATTTTGCTGTAAGTCACTGAGTCTAGCCTGTGGTACTCGAGTATCCGTGGGCTCGCGACAAGGTAGTAATCGGACAAGACAAGAATTATTTTTGCTGTTGTAACGCAGATCACACATAAGTAATTCTTGTCTTGTCCGGCTACTACCTTGTCGCGACTGTACTGTACCAGTAGTTGTGACACTCGTCTGTAAAGCAGCTGATTGTGACACTTGCTTTGTGACGTGTAAGAAGCCTCTGTGGCGATGTCGGTTTCCCTCTCTTCCCAATTTTCTGTAAATAATCTTAGCTAGCAGTCCAAGACCAAGCCAGAGCAAGAACGGGTCACAGCATAAAAATTTGCCAATGTATTAGGGGATAATAGAGGGATTTCGGAGCGAGCAAGTTGGTTAATTCTAGCTTATTGCAACAGGAACGAGTCACAGGTTAGGGCTCGCATCTCACTTAAGAGAGAACAGAACGTATCATGCCGTACGCTTAACATTCGGTTAGTTAAGCTAGGAGATGGCGAATTCTCTTGGTGAAGTAAACAATATCGTCTCACCCCAGCTCACGCTGCAACAAGCAAATATCACAACTTTCCAGTTCGCTTGTTGCAACAGTAGACTAAGCACTGTTGTCACAGGGATAACCATTCCTAACTTTGCTCCGCGAAATCCCTCTAATCACGGTCCAGCTTTATTTATATAATACTGAAATAAATTGAATGTATGATACCCCGTTTGTGATTGATTTTGGTTTTCCCAGCGTGACTGAAATCTATTGATTGGAGCTTCGTGCCTACAGTACCCTCTCCTCCGAAGTCAAACAGCAGGGCAGTACTGCAGTATCGGCATTATTAGGGTGCGTTAATACAATAGAAACGGAGGCCCCCGTTAGATTTTACCGACGCTTAGCGCTCGTAGGAAGGAGGAGGCTCCCCTCCGCTTCTCCGTTTCACTGCTTTTTTTCCCTCATTGCTTGTTCCTCCACCGCCTCTTCCTTCTTTTCCAACTTCACATTTCCTCCCCTTCTTGTTTACCCCCACTACCACCTCTTGAACCTCCCGAGTTTTTGGGATTCATTCTTTGTACCGTCGACTCCACCCTTCACCAAAAGTCTTCACCATGTTATCTAGCAGATCTTTAACTCAGGTGTGTTTTTCCCTTTACACCACAATCACCCTGCAAGGCCGGCGTCGTCACGTGTGCGCTCGGATGCAGGGCTGACGCATCTTTCTATTTTTTTCCTTCTCTGCCATCTCATTTCGATTGAATTCACTGACCCGTTTTCTGCTTTCTTCTTTCCTTGTCCTTAGACGCTATTTCGCACAGCGAAGGCCTCAAGCTCTCGAAATGCTGTCTTTCCCGCTACAAGGGGTATGCTCCTGCCAGCGAAGCTCCTGTTGGGGGTGTCGTCGATATGCGGGGGATGAGAAGCTGACGGGCATATGCAATAGCAATGGCCACTGTTGTCTCTGACCTTTTCAAACCTACCAAGTACGGTGGAAAATATACAGTCACTCTAATTCCTGGTATGAAAAACACCACGTCCCTTTGTTTAGGGGTTGTGTTGGATCATGCTAATGATTTTTTTTTCTTTTTTTCTGTTGATAGGTGATGGCATCGGTGCCGAGGTTACCGAATCCGTTAAGACAATCTTTAAGAGCGGCAATGTTCCGGTTGAGTGGGAACAGGTAGATGTTACCGGTGTTGTTACTGGTAACTCCCATCCTGAGGAACTTTTCCGTGAATCGGTCAATTCTTTAAGGAGGAATAAGGTCGGACTCAAAGGTGAGATACATATTGAGCCTTTTAATTTGCCCTGAGTTTGCATATTCTCCTCTTTGTTATCCTATGGCACCACACACACCAAGGATCTGTCCTTATCCTTTACGTGATGACAAAGAGCCATAGCGCTTGAATAATCCCAGCTCGTTGAGTGGCCTCACCAAAATTACAACGCTTAGAGGCTGCTGTGAGATAGAAATCTGTCTGATATTTTCTGCTTTCTTTACTGCAATTGATGATACGTCTAATGTGATATTGGCCCTAAAAGCTAACCGGTTTACTGTAATAGGTATTCTATATACCCCTGTCGAGCGTTCCGGCCATCAGTCGTTCAATGTCGCTCTTCGTCAGGAACTTGATATCTATGCGTCTGTTGTCTTGATTAAAAATATGCCTGGTTACGTGACCCGCCACTCCAATGTGGACATGTGTATTATCCGTGAGAACACTGAGGGAGAGTACTCTGGATTGGAGCACCAGTCGGTTCCCGGTGTTGTTGAATCTCTCAAGATTGTCACGAGAATGAAGTCGGAACGTATCAGCAAATTCGCTTTCTCTTTCGCTACTGCCAATCAGCGAAAGAAGGTCACCTGTATTCATAAGGCCAATATTATGAAATTGGCCGATGGGTTGTTCCGCAGCACTTTCCACGAAGTTGCCAAGGCTTATCCTCGATTGGAAGTCAACGACTTGATTGTCGATAATGCGTCTATGCAGGCTGTTTCCAGACCTCAGCAATTCGATGTCCTTGTTATGCCCAACTTGTACGGATCTATCCTTTCCAACATCGGTGCTGCCCTTGTTGGTGGTCCTGGTATCATTCCCGGCTGCAACATGGGAAGGGAATATGCAGTCTTTGAGCCTGGATGCAGACATGTCGGCTTGGACATTCAGGGACGTGACCAAGCCAATCCTACTGCCCTGATTCTATCAGCTACCATGATGTTGAGACATTTGGGTCTTGACGACCACGCTACCCGAATTTCTCAGGCCGTTTATGATGTTGTAGCAGACGGGTAAGATATATAATCTATTTTATAAGATATGCAAGGTGACTAACCGTTTTCACAGAAAGGTGAGGACAAAAGATATGGGTGGAAACAGCACTACTCATGACTTCACCAACGCTGTCTTGAAACAGATGGAGAGGCAATAGGCCAACCAACAATATTAAAAGAAACTAGCCGGAGAAGGTTCGTTGTGGGGGTAGCATGAACCGAGCACTATTGATTTAGTGTTCATCCAAACTTCCCTAATAATGATTTAGCATGACCAATCTGGGAGCTTAACAGGCTTTCTAAATACCATTACGTTTCATTTCCTTTGTCAAATTTTGTTTTTCCTTCTTTGATCTTGTAAACTTAGAGGGAATGGATTCAATTTTTTTTTTCTGTGCAGCAATTTTTATGGATTGTGCGGTGGGTGCTGTTGGAGGTCACACGGAGAAGGTTGGAGTGGAAGTGTAAAGTGATGGGACTGATCAGTGAAAGAAAGAAAGAGAGAGTTGCTGTCTTGATTGTCTTGCTATAGACGTGCCTGAAACTGCCGTACTTATAGCTAGCTGTAACATGAATATACATCAATATGACCTCAGTCATTTCCTAGTTCCTCACGTCCCAAGTGGCCTAGCAACGGCCGAACATATCCGTACCACTCATCACACTGAGGTGGTATTTTCCCACAGGTGCTTCAAGTTAAGGGTGCAAGTGATATGTCATGACGGGTACCCGCTCTGTCGATATTAGGTTCTCCAACTCTGTCATTTAATCATGAGCCGTGTTCTACCATTTTTAATTACAGTACATGAAAGGTGATGTATAAAAAGAAGAGGGAAAGGGTAAGAAAGACAACAAAGACGATGAATATGTTTAGAAGGCCGGCCGCCGCTTCCTCCCAGTATACTTTGAATCGGCCTTGACAACTTTCCCTTTATTCCTCCCCTGCTCCTTCTTCCTGAGAATCCAACCCTTGCTCCCCTTTTTATCCTCTCCACCCCTCCCACCGCCTCTCCCCTTCCTCCTCTCATCAATAACATCAACACCCTCCAACCCCCTAACCACATTGGTAACATCCTCAGCGCCACCCTCCTCGGCACCAGCGCCAACCGTCAAGACCAAATAAACCTTGACATTCTTAGTCCCCGGATCATCCTCCAACAAGCCGGCGCCGAAGCCCGCCCTAATGGCAGCACCGGTAATCATGCTCCTCTGCACCTCATTCTTTGGATAAAACTGCAGCACCGCCTTCCCCCCCCTCTTCAACGAAGCATACAGCCCTTCGAAAAACCTAGCCAGCCTACCGGTCGCCGAAACATGGCTCGAATCGGCATTGCACAGCCACTGAATCGCGGAAATGCTGATGGCCGCGTCGAAGGTCCCCGGGCGAAAGGGCACGCCTTGGCCGATGTCGGCGAGGAACAGGTCGCCGGCGGTCTCGCGGTCGAGGGCTATCGCCAGCATGCTGGCGGATATGTCCATTCCTATCCAGGTGTGCTCGGACGCTGTCAGGGCTTCGCCGCTGAGGCCGCTGCCGCAGCCGACGTCTAGGATTAGGCTTGGGTGTGGGAGGGAGAGGAGGGAGAGGGCGCGCTGGGCCATGCTTGTTTGGATGGTTTGGATGCGGCTGCTTGTGGTGTATTTTTGGGATTCGCGGTCGTTGTAGAAGAGGTCTGGGGGGCTGGGGGGTTGTTAGCATTGTGGGTGGGAGGGGTGATTGGGGGGGGGGGGTACAGAGTGTCTTCTGGGCGGGACATTGTTGCGGTGTTTTATTGGGGTTTGGTGGGGGGTGGTGCTATAGCGAGAGGTAGGATTGGAGGTTGGAGGTTGAATTGGAGGTTGTTATAGATGGTCTTTGTAAAGTTGACTGCTGTAGCACCTGCGGCTCTGCTCTGTTCTGTTCTGCGCTCAAAATTTAAATTTAAATTTAAATTTTATTTTGCCCCCCTCCACGGAAAAGTTAAGTTAGTGGGATGTGGGGCAAGCAGACAGTCCTGTTGGTGTCTGGCTGGGTAAGTGGGTAGGGTAACCCGGGGCTGCTTATGCAACGAATGATAGTTCATGACTACACAGAGAAGATGGCAACGTCGTCACTGAATACAAGCCTGCGTACGGTCTTGTCGGGGGTGTAATCGTTGAGATGTAATCGCGGGCTATTTTGTGGATGATTGTGGCGCTGGGAAGGTGTTGTGATACAAATCTTATAAAGGGCGGGTTTCCCTTCGGATTGAGAACATGTATATGATTTTCTCCTCCTTACCTTGATGAGATCTGAGTTTTTAGACTACCGTACCCACATGGCCGAGACGGTAGAGAGTAGCGAAAGGCGTGTGAATACAAGTATCATAGCCCCACCGGAACGTCTGAGAGAGCGCGGGAGGAGAGGAGGGGTCAAACCTCCCCCTATGATACAAAAGATTTTACAACTGCAGTAGAATACGGCTCAAAATACATCCATCATGGGAATTAGAAGATGTGAAGCAAGTCCTGCTTCGTACCTTACATATGATACGCACCCGCCAAGACAGACTTAGCGTTCCGTGGCTAGCGGGACTGCCGGCCTGCCTGGCCAAGACCCTACCCAACCCTGTAACTAAATGAGGCTCCGAAAGAAGGAAAGAAGCGAACTTTTGTGGGTTGAGGAGCTCTGCTCTAATTAATTTGGGATGCTGCTGTGCTGTTTGGTGGTTAGGTTTGTGATGATGGGGATGGGGATGAGCCTTTCACCCCTTCGAGTGTTGGCAAGGCTGTGAATAAAAAGGGGGGAGGGTGAATATGATAGGGTAGATGTAATAAGGTATGGTAAGCTGTTTGTTTCTACTTACTCTATGGTATGATATGTTTGTTGGTGAGAAGAGGATGGATGGGACGATAGACTACCTAACTTGTGATGTGGTATGATGGCTACAGTAGAATAGGTATGATAAGTGAGTTGGGGAAGTAAGCGGATTTGTGAATTCTCTATAATCGGCAGGATAGAAAAGTTACAGCCTGCTTCATCCATCTGTCGATCCGAGTGAAGTTGGCGATTATCACAATAATTTCCTTTCCTTTTCCTTTTCCTTCTTTCCTTCCTTCCTAGCTTTGCCTTCACCACTACAATTTCCCATTCTTACCACGCTCACTTTTCTCATTTTTCCCATCTTCTACTCCATCACGCCCTCCTTTCCTTTTTTCCCCTTGAGGAAACAATTTACCCTCTACCGTATCGCGTGTTTCCCTTTTTTTTTTCTCTCCCTTCGACAACGGCAACAACGACGACGACAACATCGCTCGCTGTTCTCCAATCGATTCTTTTCTTCTTTCCCTTTTTCCCTTTCTACTTCTCCCTTTTCCCTCACCACCTCACCTCACTCACCTGAACCCTACATAAGTTCTTTTTTTAAGAAAAAAACATAAAAGCTTCATACTATTGAGTGAGCGTCCCTTCTCGCACGACGACCACCATCAAAACAAGAAAAAACCCGCACACTTTGAATTTGGCTTTTTCTCACTCACCCAACCTTCCCTCCAACACATACATACTTTAAGTTACGAAAGGGAGAGAGGGGGGGAGAAAAAAAGGAAAAAGAAAAATACCATCTTTTCGCGTTTTCGCGAAAAACAAGAAAATATTGTCTCAACGATAAACAACGAAACTACCGAACGGACGAACAGATTAATAATTAATCACAATGGCAGACTACGTCACGGCCGGCGCATCCTCGTCATCGACTTCTACAGCACTAGAGACGACGACGACAACTACTACTAAGACGAGTAAGGAGGAAGCGAAATCGAAATCTGCTGAACCAACAACTAAGGCATCCAAGATGAAATCCCAATTATCCGCCCGGTCGAGTACAGACGGGAAAGATCGCGGGGGAGGAGGAGGTGGTGGAGGTGGAGAGACCCGCCCTTCTTCTGCGGATGGCGATGACCGTCGGAGTAGTAATGGCAGGGGATTATCACGGGGAAATGGCGGCGCAAATGTCAGTCAAGCTAGCAGTGTATCTGGACATAACGGGAATGCCACTACCGCTGGAGGAGGAGCGCAGAGCGGAGGTGGGGGAGGGGGCGGAACCACGGCTAGGAAACAGCAGACTTCCTTCTTCTCCGGGAGCAAAATTAAACACCTGAAGAAGCCGGACGGCGTCCCGCTTTGGCGGAAGGATATCCAGTATGAATTCTTGCAGGCCATATTCACCGACGATAAAGCGGCTTTTACGAACTCGTATGATGGACGGGCTGGCCAGACCTTCGCGGATGTCTATATCGATGCTATGGCGCGGAGTAGCAAGACTAGTAAGATTTTGAGGGACAAGCTTACGAGTGAGAGACCTAATGCGCTGAATATGGCTATGGTTTGTTTGCTGGTTAATGTCGGGAGGATGAATACTACGTTGAATTGTAAGTGTGGCTGCATTCCCGTCGGGGTGGAAAGGGGAGATTAGCTATTTCTTCTTCTGGTTGGGTTTCCGTTTGCTAATGTTTTTTTTTCTTCTTTTTTTTCTGATGCAGTCTTCCCTGAAATGAAAGCTCAGCTTAGAACGTACCACTCCATCCCCTCGTTGCAATCGTATACGGATACACACGCCTACAAGCAGCTCCAGGATGCTCCCCGTCTTAAGTCTATTCTCAAGGGTGCTTGCGAGGATCGCAAGGAGCCGGTGACGTTGGACCAGCTCACGACACTCCCGGTTCCGCGTACAAACCCTATAAACCTAATTTTCCTACTCTCGACTTATGCCCCCAAGATCTCGGAGCTTCATTTCCCGGAGTCGCGGGATTTCTACGACCTTGTTATGAGGAGCACTCTTTCCAGTAAAAGCAGAGCCAGGGCCTTCCTCTGGTTGATGTGGTGGTATCTTGAGGGTGACTTTGATAACGAGTCGGCAATGAAGAATCCCTTTGGCCAGGGCCAGGAAGCAAAGGATGGAGGAGTGCCTTGCAGAGTTCCTCAGTTTGAGCACTTGACGGAGGAGCAAGCTGCCAAGGAGAATGTGGACGCTGAGGGGGAAATCGAGTTTGGTGAGAAGATGCAGCGCGAACGAAAGAGTAAGTGCGCCTTTGTTGAAAATCTAAACTTTATAGCCAAACAACAAAGAAAGAAGGGTTAAATGACTTGTTCGTCTGCTAAAGGGATATACGCAGAGCTGCTGGAAAACAATGACAACGCTCCCGCTCCCTTTATTGGCAAGAAGGGGAAGAAACGTAAGTCATACTCGCAGCTCCGGTTTCTGATCGCACTATCGGCGATCCCTCAACACGTCTAACATACATAGCAGAAATTGCGCCGTCTCCTGAAGACGATGAGCAATCAGTAGCTGGAGGTTCGCCACCCATAAGCATGTCTACAACGGGAAGAGGGAGTGGGCCACGTATGTTGGCTGCATTTCTGCATTCCTAAATGATTTTTTGCATAGGGATTTTTACTCATTCTTATAGGTTCTGTGCGGAATTCGACTCGTAAGAAACGGGACTACTCGAACGTTGCTGACTTTCAATATGAATACGACTCTGAGAACGGGACTCGTCAGGGTTCTCCCGACGGGCCAATGACTCCTAGTGGGAATTGTAAGTTTGCGGTAGTCACTCTTTAGATTATGTGGGCGGTTTTACTGATATAGCAAACAAACAAACAGCGCTTGAGGTGCCGAGCAGAAGCCGTGGTGGGCGTCCAAAGGGCTCTGGCAAACGTGGCGCAGATGGGGAAGTTAAGAACTCTACTCCTCGTATTACCCTCAGGATGGGATCGAAGGCGACTGGTGATGCATCGGGACATAGTCTCACCGCCGCCCGTTCAATAGCTCCATCTACAGGTCCACTGGACCGCGGGACTCCGCCTGGCACAGAGCGGGGATACCGCTCTCGACCATTGACCTCTCACCAACTTGCTGTACAACAAAACCGCAGGGATAGAGCGGAGTACCTCATCAACCGCAAGCTCAAACGTCTCGACCGCAAATCTCGCAAGGCACGTCTTCAGGAAGGTGCGATCTCCCGCTGCTGGCGCAGGATAAAGCATATGGAGGATCCGTTCGCAAAGTCGGATGATGAGCACGAGGTTCATCCTGTAAAGCCAATCATACGCTCAACGCCCGCCGTCGTCGCCGCTCCTCCAGCAACTACTGCTGAAACTGATGATGCTGGGAACGCTGCTACCACCGCTGCTGGTAGCACTGAAGGCAATAATAAATCTACAGACTCTAAAGACCCTGCCACCGTCGCCAACCCAACGACCGATTCTCCAACTGAGCCCATGGACATAGACTCTGACCTCCCGCCTGTTAAGAAGATTAAAACAGAGCATGTAAACAACGAGCATCACTCTTCAAAGCGCTACGGCAACGGAACTGCACATCGTGGGATCGCAGGCCTTGCCCCGACCGATGCTGAAGAGGACGATTATGGCGAGGAGGCGCTTGCGCTCGCGGCTGCGATTAGGAGGTCGAAGAGGCGGTTGGAGAGATGGGACGAGGAGGACGCTAGAAGGGCTTTGGGTGAGGATGTAGTCGTTGGCAGGAGGGGTAGTAGAGTTGTTGAAGATAGTGAAGAGGATGGAGATGGGGAGGGTGATGCTGAGGGGGAGATGGAAGCTGAAGAGGGTGAGGGCGAGGGCGAAGCGGAGGGTGAAGGTGATGATGGTGAAGGGGAAGGTGATGCAGAGGGTGATGCAGAAGGGGAGGAAGATGGAGAGGGTGAGGAGGAAGAAGCTGAAGATGAGGATGTTGAAATGGAGTAGTTTGTACTACCTCCATCTATCTTCTATTGTCCCTTCATACCGCACTCCCTCCCTCCCTCCCATCTGCTGTGCTGTGCTTTGTTAACGTGGTATGCCAGTTTACTTTCTGTCTTCCTTACTTTTTTTTTTTTTTATATTCTATTCATCACTTCTTTCTTTCTTTCATATTTCACTTGAGCTATCACCTGTTCATTTTTTTTTTTTTTTTTTCCTTTTCGAATAATAATTTGTGCCCGGATTGGATTGGATTGGACTGGACTGGACTGGAATGGGATGGACTGTTGCTTGGGGGTTTTTTTATACTTGTATTGTACTATAGTTTAGATACTTTCCTGTTTCTTTTCTGGCTAAATTTCAGAAGTTATCGCGAATGAACGGATTACTTTTACTTCATAACTTACTACTCAAGCACGGTGTCATAGTACGGTACATACAGTACAGTATGGTAATGAGATGATCAAGTTAACTATGGTGGTGTAATTTATCCACCCGTCCAGAGTAGATGTACAAATGTGTGCTGTAGGAAGGAAGGAACGTGTCTGTCTGCCCGGCATACGGTGCCAAGTAGACTGGTATTGTACGAAGCTGGGATTCCTCTACTCTACTCTACTCTACGCTAGCAGCGTGTATAGGCATTCCGTGATATTTTAGCTTACCGAGTACCGTGGGTCGCTCATTGGAAGGAAGGAAGGAAGGAAGGACCAGTTATACCCCATTTTAAATTTATGAGAAGGTTGGGATGGTAAGGTGGTCAAGATTAGCGGGCCAGGAGCAGAAGTATATAAACGTGCACTGCAGGAAAGGAATAACTAAAATCCTCTGTGTCTGACATACGGTACGGACCGGGTATAATATACCGGTACAGTACTAGTACAGTAGGCTGGCAAAGGGGATTATCCTACCCACTCTACTGTACGGGGCCGAAATACTGGCCCCGACGGTGGTCATGAAGAAAAAGATGCAAACATTTTGGAATAGGGTGGCAAGGTGGATCACTAATATGTTCTTTGCAACCAACCTAGCAACTCTGTTGGCTGAAGTGTGTTTAGCACTGATTGAGCTGTATATCAAACAAGTCTCCCTTATGATGGCAGTATGCATTACTATGGCACTGCTGGAAAACAACATAGTGACAACAATGCTTCTGGGGGGATACCCTATAGTTTGACCTTATTGATTGGGGATGAACTGAAGGCTAGCTTTTTCAAAGAAAGGAAGTGCCTGGCTAAAGGTCTGGAATTCATCATCCAGATTGAAAATTCAGAGACACATTCTGATAGATGAAGTAGGGGTGAGAGCAGCTGCAATCTTTATGAGACAGCCCTTTCTTGAGAAACCTAGTAAACTGGCTCCCATTACTGAAGAAGGTACAAAAGACTGGATAGAGGTAAAGGAGAAAGTGAGGGAAGTGATACATGAGGAATGGACAGACCATGCCTACCTCCCATACTACCCTTACAGACCCCTGTTTAGGATGTGTTAAAACTTTATGGTCTTCCCCAAGTTCTAGGCTAGTTGAATACACCAGATAAGAGTGCATAAAAGCTACCTTAATGCACAGTCAGATTAGTCTAGTTAAGATTATGACCCCATTTGTGACCATTGCGGGACAGCTGACCAGACCTTTTGACATATTATAATGGATTGCCCTGACCTGGTGGATCAGAGGGAGGGGTTAGATCCTGAGGGTTTTAACATAGGGCCAAATTCAGCCCTATAGAAAGAAAATGAGGTGGGGAAGATTCTACTTAAGAGGTTTTCTTTGTTTATTTCTAAGAATTTGGTGAATTTTCCAGTGAAGCTTGAAGGATTTCCTTTTACAAGGAGTTCCAACTTGGGTTCCTGAATGAGGTTTTTTCAGCCCTTAGGGCTTATGATAGATGTTGTTGATTTTTATCAGTACGATATTTGTTTTATTTTGGGGGTTGAAGTTTCTTTTGTTTTAGTTAGGTTTTCTAGGCCATACCTTAGGGTGCATGCCCAGTTTTTCCTATAGTTATGAATAAAACCAAGGATTTAACAAAAAAAAAAGTACTAGTACAGTAGGCCACTTTTGTGATACTTTATTTCGCCCTGCTTATTATGAACAAGGAGTATGATAGTAGAGTACCGTACCGGTATATACATCCCACAAACACTCGGCATGAGAAGTTACTAGTAGTGCTAGTACCATAGTGAAATAAGCAATCCCCCCCCCTCCCCAAAAAGATGAGTCCACCACCACAAAGCTACAAACTAGATACCCATCCCATATCCGCCAAGAGTACACACACCCATCCCAAATCTCACAAACCCGCTTTATGCAAAGCGGTATAAACCCCAATACCTCAACAACAAACCCTTCTATCCCCCCGCCAACAGTCCTCGTTGCAAACCCGAAGCGCCAGCGGACGCTATCATTGGAAGGGAAGGAGGGGGGGGAGGAAGTTGGTATAAAGATACATACTAGCTTTGCTACTATAGATTCCTGGTGGTTGTCATACTGCCGTGGGGGTTGTAGCAAAGCGCAGTTGCTTGCAGCGGGGAAGTAACGGCTGTGGTGTTGTGCATTGGTTGGAAAGGTGAATGAGCTTCTCGATTGGAATTGGAGTCGGAAGAAGAAAGGGGGGAGGGGAAGTGTTGTCTTGAGGTGGAGTGGTTTTGGTGGATGGGATCAGAGTTGTATAGTATGGGCATTGTTTGATCTTGGTATTTTCCGTACCGTGATTGTAGATGTCTGGATGTTACGTCAAGTTATGCACAGGTCATGTTTAGGCCTGGAAAAGCACATCGTGGTATTATATCATGGTAAATCTCCCTCCCTCAGGCCTTCGATTGCACTCATTCACTCATTCGCTCACTCACTTGGGTTAATGTATTACAAGTTGTGAAAGCACACTCTTCAGCGCAGCACAGCTCGAACATTTCCTCAAAAGAATGTATTTACACCCCCTTTCCAAAATCAATTCACTGCGCTGTACTGTATACTATACTATACCTTTATTACCCCCCATTCCTTCCCCCCTTCCTTCCATACGCCAGTAATATCCTGGCTAGCCTAACCTATACGCTTCACATCATCCATCCACAACATAACATCAACAATCAATCAATCAATCAATCATCCCCTTCCCACTCCTAATCAACCGCCAAGACTCTACACGCACCACTCCATCACGAAAGAAAACAAACACCTGTGAATAAAAAAAAACTGAACAATAACAAGAATGTAGAAATGGAAGAAAGGGAGAAATGAACACCGGACATAAGAGAATTATAGTACTGTATCAAGTTGTATGATAAGTAAATATGAGGATATATAACGAAATGAAAGTTATGAATAAAGAAGTATAAAAAGAGAAGAGAAGGACATTAACGTAACGTAACACAACAGCTAACCTAGCCTAACCTAACCTAACCGCCCACTTACCCCCACACACACCACCCACTTACAAAAAAACCAGACCAACCAGACCAAGCGAAATCAAGGAAACGAAACGAAATTAAAGAGATAATCGAGTGAATGAGTGGATGGATGGAATCACTCATAAACACTATCTTCCATCACCAGTGCTGTTACGGCCGTTAGCCCGGTTCAAGACTTAAGAAAGATAAAGAGTAACTTACTGCTCCCGCCGTTATTCGCCCCACGATTATACCCCTTCCTACCCATCATAAACATCATACTACTCTCTCTCCTCCTAGCCTTAACAGCGCTAGGTCCATTATCGCCAGTGCCATCACCAAGCATCGGCGGCGGCGCCGGGAACCCCATTACCGGCTGTGTCGTCGGCGTAGGTGTCACAACGGTCTCGTACGCAGGCTCATAACTGACGAATTGTGGCTTCGGGGCAATTGGCGGCTCCTGAGGCGCTGAACGTAATGGTGGTAATGGGGAGTGCATTGCTGGGGTCAGAGGACCTGCACCGATGTTGTTTGGGTTAAGGAGTGAGCCAGCTGTGGAGGGGCGGCGGTCGGTGGGTGTGGGGTATGGATTACGTGGGGAGATGGGAGATGGGGTCAAGGGGGGATTTTGGTGTGGGTGTTGAGGATAGTGGTTGCGGAGGGCTTCAAGGTTGCCTTCTTCTGGACGGACAAAGATGTGGTTGTATTCGTGGAGAAACATGCTGAAAACTTGAGCCGGTATGTTGAGAGTTGGGGAGAAAACAATTCCGACTGCTTATCATTAGCATTCATTTCCTAAACAGAGCCAGGAGGAAGAGTTACCATTTCTTATAGTCATCTTGTTAATATCCGAGTTCTCAACAATATGGATCAAGTGCCCCGACAACACCCTCAAGAGTTCAAAGTTCTCAATAGGCAGCGTATGAACCAACTCGTTCAGGGCCGCAATTTTAGCCGTCTTGTCGTCCATTTCTTCAATTTGTTAGCATGACTTCTAAAAAAAGCGAGTGATAGAATGCACACCAGTGACTTTGACAAAGTCCTCCCTTCGTTCCGTCGTCAGGACATTTGTCGGCAGCTCTCTAAGATACAACTTCAATAAACCAGCCACAGCGTGAACATCATAATACTCGTCGTTATCCAGAAGGTTATAGTCCGATTCTAGTCCCAATTAGCAATATTTCACCACGTATACGGCTTGTGCAACATACCAGTGTTAAAACGTTCTCGAAGCCCCTTGATGACAACATTCGAACCACTTAATCGGAAAATACCCTCCTCGCTTGCAGCATTCTTAGCATCCAAATACTGAATACACCTATAAACGACCGCAGGTAGATGAACGTCCACTCCCATCGGCTTGCTCAAATGAACCGCTTCTTCCAACGAAGCTCCAAAGACACTTCGAGAAACCGGTATCCTCTCATAGACCTGTTGAGGCTGGTTGGTAAGGTCCGAAGAAGAGCGCTGTCGGAATCCCCAGATACTCCTCTTCTTTGTTGATTTCTGCTCCGCGTGGCTAGCAGGCGTCGAGAATTTCGATCCCCACGCGGCGAGATCCGAAATCACGGATCCATTAGTTGGTCCGGAAATCTGCTTGGACGCTACTGGGCCTCTATCTGGCACTGGTCCGACAATCGGTCTGTTTTCCATAGCCTGTGCCTGCTGCTGGCTGTTGAGAAGAGGAGTAGATTGAGATGTCGATAATGAATGTACGCTTGAGTTCTGAGGGGATGGGGTATTGCGCAGTCTATTGAACTCCTCCGGTGTAGGACCCCGAGCAGGAGCTGCCCCGGGGGCAGTCGCCTCATAGCTAAGCGCTTGTAGACTCTCATCACCGTTCTTCTCTTTGCTGTCTTTGTGCTTTGATCCATGCCGCTGCTTCTTCTTTCCTTCCCGACCAGTCGCCGAGGTCTGGGAAACCTGAGACATCGTCGAGTTCGCATCGTCATCTAGCCCTCCCTTATCCACATACTGCATTAGAGCATCCACCCATTCATCCCTCTCAGCGTCATTCTCAGCGCATAAAACATGGCGGACCAGAGTCGATGAATCCTTGCGCTTGGGTTCCAACACTAAGAACGCATGTCGGTACTGATTATCCGCGTCATTCGCGCCTTCCGCCGTTTCTTTAACTTTCTGATTCTGTGATTGGCGGCCGATCTGGGCACTCTGTAGCTTAATCTGTCCCAACTGCGACTCTCCCGGAGATTCGTAATACTTCAATACCGGACCGTTGAGCACGAAATAGCGCGCTTTCCATCCGCCAAAGTTCTTGCCACGTTTCGTCAGATACCCCTCCTTCACTGGCTTTCCATCCTGGTTCATGCCTGTTATGCCGCTTCCATCCTTGAATATCGGAGCCGAATCACGACCAACGCTATTATCTACTACGTCCGTTGAGAAGAACTCACACAGCGCCAGCGCCGCGCGTTCATCCATGGTGGCGCCCAAAACCCCCGCAAAGTATTCGTCAATCGCATTTCTTCGAGCATCAATCTTAGCTGGAGCGTGTCCAGAGAAAAGATTCCTATCGGGAACTTTAACACTGTAGGTGATGTAATTCCTCAGTCTGGAATCCAAAGCAGGTAAAGCTCCCACGTCCTTTTCAACTCGCAATAGCTCCTTCCCACTCGCCCGAGAAAATACCCCAAGCGTAAATACGGAATCCTCACTCAGTGGCCGGGGCTTGCTTCCAGGCATCATACTGGCCCTAGCAGGTTTCATCCTAGAAGATACTACCCGGGAGTCCACCGAAGGAATGGCCGAAGGGAGAATAAGAAGGCTGCTTAATCCGTCGAGAGACGCGGGCTTCATGGAACCACCAGCACTTGACAAACTACCCGCCGAAGCATTTTTCCCATGCCCCTTGTAATCCGGCGACCTAGGCGGCATACTAGCACTCAAGGGCATGTTCATGCGGGAGACACCAGGCCCATAAGGAACCGGCGTCATACTCATTCTCGGCGAGGTCGGTAAACCGGGTGACTTGATCCTTGGCATCGGCGAACCAAGGGGTCTGTCAATGGGCCTTGGTGAGCTTGGCAATCCAGGACTGGGTAATGGAGCTCTAGCGAACTGCCGTCTAATCCCAGGGGACACCGCGGATTGCTCCTTCCCAAACCCGACCGTAGTAGGAGGTAATAGTCCTTCATTATGTTTATGTTGGGTTGAAGGAGACGAAACGTGTTTTTCCCGAGATCGGGGACTGGGAGTTGGTCGTGCAGGTGATACACTCTTGTGCACTTCAATTTCGGGGGACGAGAAACCAGAAGGAGCTTTCTTATCCACCGGTGTATGTTGCCAACTCTTTTCACTATCACTGTCGGAACTCTTGCCTTCCGGTTCTGTTGACTTCTGGGAGGAAAGTTGTTGATAGCCTACAATCTCGTCAATCGAAACATTGTCGTCCTCATCAGTATCATCATGTAGTTTAGATTCTGTATGCAACCCCAATGACAACGGAGCAGGGGGTGCCTTTCGAAGTGGCGATTTCCCAAGCCCAGATGCCGGGGCAACGGCAGTTGAGATACCAAGCTTCATTCGTAGAGGGATGGGCCCCTTTACTGGCCCAGTGCCCGGGGCTGGATATACGTTATCTGGTTTGGTCAACGGGGCTGGGCCCTCCTCAGCCGACTCCATCATTGGCGGCAGAGAATTTCCAGACTGTAAATTACCCTGACCTCTAAGACTCTGATCAGAATGTTTTCTTCCTAACGACGATGTTACACTGTCGGGTGTTGACTGTCCATTAGGGCCTCTCGGCCCGTGATTGGTTGGTGAAGGTGAACGATCGCCCAGAGAGTTGGCCGGCCCATCCATCTCCTGGCCTAGTGGGGGCGTAAGTGGATAGGGAGCCATCGAACCGCCCGGGACTGAGCTCGAATCAGACCTCGTGCGTTCAGGAAGGGGCATGGATTCCGATCTAACGAGGGGATTTGGTTTTGGTTGGCCATCCTGTGGTGAATCACCAGCGGCACTCTCACTCGGCGCAGGCGATTCGTTGGATGTTCTCGACGGGCCCATTGATGACGAAGGCAGTGGTGGAATTTGACTCCTCTGCTCCTTGAGTGCCTTCCTGTACCTTTCTTTATCCTTCAGTGCGCGTTCCAAATCCTTGTTCAAGCCGTAAATCATAGCCCTCTGTTTGTCCACCAGTTTCCACAATTGCGCGTTCTGCGAGGCCGCAGACGCCTTCTCCTTCATCATGTATGCAATTAGCGACTCGGCTGACCCAGCCGTTTGAATTAAGGACTGGATCTCGGCCGGTGTTGGGTTGACATCTTTTGCTGAGCTGTGAGTTCCATCTCTGTTTGTATGATTAGCCCCCGACTGCGCAGACACCGATGAGATGGCGGAATCTATCGAAGAAGTCCGTGGAATGGACCGTTGAAAGCTTGCGGACGACATGGAGGGGGAAGCGGCGGGAGTTGTAGCCGCACTGCTAGAAGTTTCTGGGACCGGAGGTAAGGAATGACCTCTGTCTCTGCTCGTGCCATGCACAGAGTTACTAGAATCACCCGACAAAGACTTCGAAATAGAGTACGGTGAGATGGATCCTGAATCGTGACGGTGAGAAGGATCGTTGCCCAAAGGACCCGAAAAGCCGCCCGTTACGCTCGACGCTTCCGGTTGTAACCTCTCCAACTGATCTTGAGTCCTAGAAGGGGTGTTGGATTGTAGACTGTAATGGTTGTGGTGGTAAGGAGACGATGGGAGGTACGGGGATTTTTGGGAGTGAGTAAATGAGACCTGCTGATGTACGATAAGACCCCCACCGCTGTTATTGCCACTATTACTGTTACCGGCGTTGATCTCACAATCAAAGTCTTGAAGTGTAGTTAAATTGTCGCGCTGGTGATGTTGGGATGGTGGTTGCGGTCTTCTAGGCGAGGATGGGTATCCTTGATGCGTGTAGACAGTCCGTGCTTCACCTTGCGAATTTACCTGCAGAGCATGAACGTTCGGGGAAGGAGGGTGAATATTACTATGGCTCAAAGTACTCGTAGTATTGTTGCCCCCAGCATAGTGGTTATTCAGGCTAGAAGTGCTCGAGCTCTCCGTCACACGCAACCGATCTTGTGTAGAGCGCTCTGAGAAATCCCGGCCACTGAGACCGAAATGTGGCGGTGTCGGCGGAGTATGCAGAGGAAGATGCGACATGGCCGGAATTAATATTATTATTACGCTCTAGGGGGGTGGTGGGTGGTTGGAGGGATAAGTTTAGGAGCGAAAATTGGCAGCGAGGGTCCCTGTCCGGTAAAGATTAGTGGGGACAAAACGGCATCGGCAACCTCTTAGAAAGGGGAAAGATTGAATGTGAACCTGGTGAATGATATTCCAGGAGATGAACCTCAATGTAGAGAGGGCACCAATAAACCTATTATTTTCTTCCACTTCCAGGTAGAGAGAGAAGAGAAGGAAAGGGTAAAGGAAAGGAGAGAGGGGGGTGGAAGGATGGGATGTTGGAACGAGATAGAGACAGGAGTAAGTTGAGTTGGGTATTATTACCGTTAAGGAGGGGGACAATCAATCAACGAATAAGTCAAGCAAGTCAAACAAGACCAACCAAACAAACTGGTGACCTCTCGAATGCAGACTATCTACCCCGATAGTAAGGCGGGTAGGATGAAAGAGAGATAAAGAGGGTAAAGGGTATGTAAAGAAGGAATAAGAAAAGGTATGATAGACACAAGAAGAGGTTGAGGATCAGAGGAAGAGGAAGAGGAGGAAGGGGGTTAAGGTACAGTACTGTTGGTAAGATTATCAGAAGAACCAGCTCAAAGCGTATTTTCTTTTGCTTCGATCCTTTCCTTCCTCTTGATTCACTCTGGCCTTTTGGAAAGCTTCACTCCTTTCTCCACCCCTACAAAATTGTACTATCAAACTATTCGCACTGTATATAGAACCCCACTGCAGCAAGCAAGCAAGCAAATAGAGTAGTAGCGACGCCTGCGCCAGTTGACAGGCTTCCAGCTTCCAAGAGCAAGAAAGAATGTATATCTCTCGATAATATAGGGGAACAAGACTTTTGTAAAGTACGGTACCGTACAAAACTGTATCAGAGCATGTGAGTTATGATATATTCAGTGTAATACCAAATACAAAGAAAAGACAGATAGCCAAGAGCCCGTTTCACACTCACTCACCTTTATTTCTCCCTACTCTTCCACTTCTCTAGACAGCCAGTCTCAGACACCGTAATCCCACGAGCTTTTTTTTTTCTTCTATCTTTTATAATAAATATATATCCAAGACCGTTAATCCCAAATGGCCTAAACAGACTAAACAGTTTTTTTTTTAAATCCGCAGCTTAGTCTACTTGGTCAGCTATGAAATGCATTTCTTCTATGATACCATACAACATACATATCATACAACCCGTACAGTACAAACTAGGGAAAGATGCAGATGATGGGTGTATGTATGTATGAGATGTATGAGATGAGGAAAAAGCCCTTCCTTCCTCGCTATGATATCCATTTAAAGCACCATACAGGACGAGTACAGTATCGTACCGTACTCGTACAACAAGAACCACACAGGTGTCAGGCAAGTAGGCAAGCGCGACGTATGAAGAATTCTAACATACATACACACAAGCGCTCTCACTTTTCCTTTTTTCCTTTTCGGTGATGCAAAAGATAAAGCACAATAATAATAATAATAATAATAATAATAATAAAAAGGGCATGACATACAGATATAATAGATGCTGGGGTAACTCAACAAAGCTTGACTTCTCCCTCTCCACAAACTCGCATAACAGTGTGCAACGATCCCTACTCGTAATTTCGTGACGTTTGTAAAACGGACTGCTATTGCATACCACCAAAATTCTGAGGCTCTGGCCGAAATTTGGGTAGTATGCAATAACAGTCCGGTTTACAAACGTCACGACATTACAGGTACAGACTCGAGTATCGTACTTGTAATTGTGCGGCGGGGGGCTACAGTGGATGGATGGTATGCAGGTAACTGTATCCGGACAACTTAACCTGACTTGAGCAGTAACGGTAACTCGTATTTGTCCAGCTGGCTGGCTTTTTTGAGAGAGAAAAGAAAGAAAGATCCAGTCTCTCTATTACCTCCTATTTTCTCGTAGAGTAGGTTTTTGGAACAGCCGGTAGAGTTGCTGATTCCGATACCGTACCGTGCCTGTGTTCGGTAAGGGTGGATGACAGGTTCTCTAAATGGGCTTTTGTCTGTTTGGCTGTTTCTCTCTCTCTCTCTCTCACAAACAAGTGAAAAAGAGAAACAAAGCAAGCGGGCAGGTTGGAAGATGGATGATATATGCAGGTACGAAAAACCTACCATACGGTAACCAAGCCCCTTTCGAAAAGAAAAAGAAAAAGCAAGAATCCCCTCTCTTCCTTCTTCTACTCGTGCTTTTACGAAAACATACAGTACATATATCCATCGATCCCCGGAAACCCATATGACATTTTTATTACGGAAAACTGACACAATGCCCGCAAATTCGATAGTAGGGGTACTCACTGCCTGTCATGATACAATGCCCGTCAGTTAAAATTGATGGGGTGGTACTAGACCTGAAGAGTTTAAGGTTCAAGGGGAGAAGCATGTCATTTTATCCCATGTATAGCAAATAAAATAAAATAAATTGACTCTGAATTTTTAAAAGAAAACTATGAAGAAATACAAAACATTTAAATAGTGAAAATTATATCAGGTGAGGGGAGTGTTCAGGTGGCCCAGAAGTGTTTAATTGTAAGATTTTAGGATTAAGGAGGCTGGCGACAAGATCATGAATTATGTCCAGATTGGTGACATGTCAAGCAATGTTGAGTACCAGAATCTGGAATTTCTGGTAATTACCTACTACATTGCTGGAGCTGGATTCACTTTCTTTGATCACCTGGTCTATGGCATATAGTTCTAGGCCTTCCTTTTTGATTTCCTAAGACTGGTGGAAGACAAGGCCTACCCAGAACTGCTGCTTGGCAACCTAAATCCAACCGACTTCCAGCTTCTTATTGCTCCCAGGGTCTGGGATTGAGTAGGCCAGTATTGGAGGATGATGGCTGTGAGTCATAGGTTACAGACTGGGGCCAAAAGATACTAAGTTGGCCAGTAGGAGTGCTGGTAAGAGTGGTTTGTAAATTGGAACAAATTGCAGCTAACTTAAAAAAAGCTTTGGTACCCTAAGCACAAGGGTGTTCACTTGGAACTATTCAGTTCCGTTCTTGAAACTCAGCAGTTTCAGGAATGCCCTGAGATTCTGATTCCCGTAAATCTTCAGCTAAAAGATCCAGTATTGTCATTAATAGTCCCCTGCTAGCTCTCTCACCACTGGCAGAAGAGGTATAATTGAGCTCTAAATCTTCAAGATTTGCATCAAAAGGTGTCAGGAGTGGTGTAATATCAATCGGCAGAATATTGTTCTCATAAGTTACCTGGAACATATCAATGCTAAGGTTTTTAGGTATGTAGTTGGAGGGTTCCTTTTCAAGATAGTAGATTCAAGCAAGGGCATGGCCACAGGGAACTCTATTTTCTTGGTACTGGCTACATGAACACCAAGCATGAGCAAGATGAACTTCATAGAACTTACTATTCAGGCTTGTAATATGAGCAATATTATGGTCAGATAATTGAATACATCATTGCTGCCCAAAAGCAATTGCTTCTAAGAAGCCAATTATGATTAGTATTGCCTGGCTTGAGCAGATACAGGGTGATACAATATATATATTATAAAAGCTTACCTTTTAAGAAGCCTTGCACATACTTAGTAAACCTCTTTCCTGCAAGATACTTATTCTGACTTTCTTGCTTCCACTGATAGTGTAGTTGCATATGCTTATACCAGATAGCATCAAGTAACTCAAGGCATGGTAATCGCCACTGCTGTTATAGTGTTGAATTTATCGATTCCACAATATTTGAGGTATGGTGGCCATAAGTACGACCAGGAAAGTATGGTGCTGCCTACTTGGCTCAGTCAATTTTACTGATATAATCAGTAAGAGGTGTACTGGATTCGGTAATTTCAGCTAGAATAGATTGATAAGATTCCTTTGTATGAGTATTTACAAGCTTAGCAAATAGATCTCAGGCTTTTAAGACAACCTTTTTCTGAATGTTGTCCTTAATGTACTGTGTACAGTACCCTTGGTAGGTAAACTGTAACTCATCATCTGCAGACTCAAGGCCTTTATCCCAATCGCCCATAACCATGACTCCAGGTTGATTTACTTCCGGGATTGATTGATGAAGGTGAATTAGAAAATAGCATCAAGCTTCTTCTGTCTCACTCTCTACCATTGCCCAAGCAAGTGGAATTGCATGATTTTCAGCATCAATTCCAATAGCAAGGAGAAGTATTTGAATAAACTGGGTTTTGGTAAAGGTTCTATCAAGAGCAATAAATGTTCGACAGTGAAGAAAGGTCTGGCATGGGGTCTGAGGGCAAACAAAAAATCTCTTAAAGGAATTTGTTTCTGGATTGAGGGCAAGATGTGCATAGAGATTAGGATTTTGCTGTTCTAAAAACCTTAAATACTAAGGAAGATGAGCAAACTGATCCTTTTGCAATGATAAACCACTGCAAATTATTGTATGCTTTGCTTGAGCTGCCATATCATAGGTGATAAGTTCCTGGTAGTGATGTTGCACTGCTTGTATGATGGCTCGAGGTTTTATGTCATTATCAATGACTATAATCTCCAGAAGTTTCTTAATCAACCAATCTAACCTGCTTGCAGCAGTATGCTTGAACTGGGCTGAACCAACACAGGTATGGAAACTTGGTCACAACCAACCAATCTGCAACTATGGACTTGAAATCCTTGAGGGAAGAGAATTCATCTCCAAGTTGAAGACTCATTTTGCACATAATTCAGCTTGAGAGAGGTGGTACACTTCTCTCTAAGGGTTTCTTCAATCTATTACTTAAAAGTGAAATGTTATCTCATGCTAGACATACTAAGTACTAGTATGGGAGAGAGGAAAAAACCTTCTTCTACAATTACAGGTACTTCCCCTATTGAACCTTAAACTCTTCAGGTCTAGTTACACCCCATCAATTTTTAACTGATAGGCATTGTATCATGACAGGCAGTGAGTACCCCCACTATCAAATTTATAGGCATTGTGTCAGTTTTCCATTTTTATTATCATACAAGTCCCAGCATAAAGAAGTTGAACACAGGGGGGGTCCTTGCAGCTGAGAGGACAATGACAAGGATGCCAAATCCTCCCTGTAAATAACAAAAGTAGTTAGCATGAAATTAATAAAAAAAGGTAGGATTTAAGCAAAAAATAAACATTCTTCCTGCATGACATTCAGAAGTATTGACTTTATCCAATACTGTGAGTGTGAAGAAGTATTACAGGTAGGTAAAATATTTAAAATAACATGAAATCATGGCCGGTCACTCACTATATTTTAGATACAATGTCAGCTACCGAATATGAACATACCTCCTATAAAAAAAGATATGCTGTCCACACCCTCCGGTTTTCAGCAGGGTGGACATACTGACAAATTGCAGAAGATCAGCAACTTTGCATCTTGACAGTCTTCAAGATCTACCAGGGTCCAGCAACCCCAAAGAAGCCCAAGGGACATTCCTTCTCCCTCGATACCCTAACCCAACACCGGCTGGTTGCAACTGCAACTATAAATACTGCCTCTAGGAGGATGCCTCTCCTGGAGGTAGCTGCAGCCTGTGGGATAACTCCCTGTGAGAGAACCCTATGAAAGGCTTTTAAAATGGAGGGTTATTCTCATTAGGTTGCCTGCAGGAAGCCATTTCTTGATGAGAGAAAGAGGGGGCTTTATCTTGCTTTTGCAATGGCTCATCAGGGGTGGACTATTGTTGATTGGCACTGGGTCATCTAGATAGATGAATGTTATGTCTGGTTGTCTGGCTAATCAAGCCAGGTATGGGTGACCCGGCGCCTAGGAGAGGAGTATCAAGACGATTGTCTTGTACCCAAATTCCCCAAGAAGAATTCCATAATGGTATGGGGAGGTATTCTTGGGGGAAAAAAAGCTCCACTTGTTCTTTAGGATAAGAACAATTGGGGGACCATAACTGGACAAAGTTATATTAACTATGTTCTTATCCCAGTTCTCCAACCTTTTTGGTATCAGGAGAGCAAGCAAGCAGGACAACTACTTTAGTTGATGGAGGATGGGGCATCTGCTCATCAGGCAAGATTTACAACTCAGGTCTGGGAACAGTATGGTATTCCTAAGTTTGACTGGCCCCCATCCTCCTCTGACCTTAACCCAATCAAGAATGTATGGTATATCTTAAAAGATATGTTGAACAAGTGTTCTCCCTAGCCACAGGGTTTAGATGGAATGGCTGAAGCCATTAAGGAAGAATGGTAAAAGATCAATGAGGTTGATCTTTTGACCTTTATTGACTCAATGCCAGACTGGATTGAGGCCATTATTTCTGCCTCTGGGGGTCATACTTGCTAGTGAATCTTATGTTTTCAATCTTTTTTTTTTTTGTATTTAACTTGTATTTTCATACTTTTTTCACTTTTTATATTTTCATTTTTTATTTTTTTTACTACTAATATATAATATTTTTACCTTAATACACTTACTACTAGATATCATGTAGGAAGAATGTTTATCTTTTGCTTAAATCACCCTTTTTTATTAATTTCATCCTAACTACTTTTGTTGTTTACAGGGATGATTTGGCATCCTTGGCATTATCCTCTCAGCTGCAAGGACCCCCCCTGTGTTCGACTTCTTCATGCCGGGGACTTGTACAAGTATCATGGTAAAGAAATATCCATCCCGCCGTCATCTCAATAACCAAGGCAAACTTCCTTCCGCTTACCACAACATATAAAATAATAATAAAGACACAAATTTATCATAAAACCTTCCCTGCCTCTCCAATCATGTTTGAGGATTTCATTCGCTGTTTCCTTCCCTCTTTCTCGCAACCTCCGAATGCACCCGTGAGCTGGTCGCTCTTTCCTCCACTCATCTCAACTTTGAAGGATGAGGACAAAACATGCTAGACCGGAACGGGCCACTCATCCCTTGCCCATCTTCCCATCCCATCTCAACCTGTCAAATTGATTTGCCTTTCACCTTTTTTTTCCCCTTCTTTTCTTTTTCCCTCGTGGCGAGAATAAAAAGCGCGGATCAGGGGTTATGGCGTGTGTCAGGGGGGAGAGAGGAGAGCCAAAAAGAGACGAGAGGGAAGGAAGGAAAGTGATCAAAGCAAAAAAAAAAAAAAAAAAAGAGCGGGACTCGAACCAGTTTAGGAAAAAGAAAGGAAAATCTGTGGATGAGTGCCTGCAAAGCAGAACTAGTCTAATTCTCCAGGCTAGACACAAGCATGCGTTCTTAACTGAGATAGTGCTTAAGCTGGACAACCATTTTGAAAATCTAACCAGCAGACATAAAATTTTGCAATATTATTATTGAAATTTAGGCACTCTGAATATCTGTCACTATGGCAACAATCAAACAAAACCACTTTTAAGCAACTTAAGAATGCAGAGAACAAACCTCTTGCATAATAGGCACAGAATCTCTCTGGCAGTGCTTAAGTGTGTTGGGGCCATTTTAATTTCCAGAACAAGGTGTGTTTTTGTCATTTTAGGCCCAAGTTGCCTGAACCAAGGAATTTATGACCAATGGTAATTTTTCTTAACTAAATGTTTCACTTAAGAGCGCATGCTGGTGCTTAATCTCGATATTCATTCCATCAACTCTGTGCGCATCAACATACCAGTACGGTATCCAATCATAGTGAGTGAGTGAGATCCTTGGAGATGGAAGGGGGAAGGGAGGGGTATATCAACTTGTTGTATTATTTACTTTTCCCTATTCGATACTCAATCCTGGTAGTGATATTATCAGGAGTCTTGATACCCAAAGATCCACCACTAAAACGTCCATCTAGAAATGCCATAAAGGGATGAACAATTCGAATGAAACGTCGATGATATATAAAAATATCCGTCCGGCGCGGTATCGTAATAAATAGTCTTTCCAGAATCCGCCCCTCCTTCACCATCTTATCCCTATGATACAAGTCCCCGGCATGAAGAGGCCGACCACAGGGGGGATCCTAGACTGCCCTTACCCAACCCCCATCCACCCTGTCATACCCCTGCTCCGCCTCTGTATCCCTCCGCCTGGGATCCCCCCTGTGTTCGGCCTCTTCATGCCGGGGACTTGTACCGGTATTGTTAGCTACTGTATCCACCACCCATTATGCAAACCATCGCTACACCATACCGTAACCCCGTGACCAATTCCCACCATTCTGCAAATTCACGAGTCAAAACTGCGGGGAACAAATGCGTCCCCCCCTTTCTCTCTCGCTTCTTTGTCTTTGTCTCCCATAAAATCCCATCCATCCCATCCACTTCAGCGAACAGCGCGGTACGACTGCTCAAGTACCACCCACCAACCGGCCTGTCCTTATCAACCCCAGCCCACACCCTCAAGCTACCGGTATCTTGCTGTAAGTGACCGCCTGCACCTGCAATACAATAGCAAATAAACCGTACCAATAAAGCGATTCCTCCGAAAACGAATCTACCTGAAACAAGGATGTGAATAAAGTTAATTCTGAAAGCAACCAACTCACCTTTCCACAGCACAAGTATAGATTGTATCCCTGTAATTGAATGTTTATACTCGTACAGTACTTCAATTATGCTTGGCTCCCGTCTCGTGCACTGCGTATGGTAGGAGAGACACAGAAACAAAGAGTGAAGTACAGTAAAAAAAAAAAAAAAAAAAAAGCGAAATAATTGAGAATCTCGCTAGATGGTTGGATTTGCCTCTCCTGGCAAGGTCTGTTTGTTTTTTCTTTTTATTTGCCTCAGCTGAGGGCTGAAAGGCAATCTTTTCGCTGTGTTTTCTCCCCTTAATCCGAAGGGGGAAACTCTGGGCCTCTTAGCGTGATTCTCAATTATTTTGGTTTTTACGGTACTCGAGTAAGATCGAGCCGTCAAGTGATCCCCACAGCAATATTACCATACAATACTGTATGATAGCTCAAGTTCCTCTCGAGCAGGCTAGTCAGGACCTGAAGAAACATGGAGGTTGCCGTGTTAAGTTTTAGGTGCCGAGTTCCCTCCAAAGGGAGCGGGAAGGGCAGGTGGGGTGAATACAGTATGCAGGACGGGGGGCTGCGGCCAGAAAACTAGATATCATATCAAACCAGACCAGACCAAAGCATACCATAGCATAAATAGCAATCTTAATCTCAATCACCTACCTGACACCGCTATTCCGATGCTATGATAAGCTATCATCATCATTATCATGCTCCTTACCCATTACTCTAACCGCCCTGCCCAGCATACCGGTAGCACAGCATTGTAAATATGGTACGGTTAGAGTACGATTGTACCACAAGTTCATTTGTTCAACCCACCAAGCGACAGACAGGTAAACAGGATCCGAAGCCTTGGTAACACAACCCGCAGGAATACAAGACTTTTGCATGAGATTGCCGTGATTTCGTAGAAGATTAGCGGTACTGTATTATGCTTCTCATATCCAGCGAGGGTGCGTACCATGATTAGAGTGTGTGCATCACGATCAGCCATCGTAGTAAAGCCACCGACTCAAACCTCCCCTTCAAAATAAACCCCCTCTCCGCCCTGCCCCGCCCGCCCCTCATTACCGCACAAGCACCGCAATTTTGGGCTTCAACCTTCCCCACAACATAACTCTACGCACGTCCCCCAACATTCCAGCCACAGCACAGGGACCTGAAACGCGCCTCACTTACGATTCGATCCATGCTATGTACGAGTACTTGTATATGATACATACAAGCCGCTTTTCATACCGGTACAGCACTTGTACGGATGATACCGACCGAGCGATCTGCCCCGACAAAGGTTGAACTACTTGTAGACGGATGCCTGCCTGCCTGTTATGCAATGGTTGAAATGCTTGTTTCCGAGCGACCAGGAGGAGGATCTACTCGATCGTATCGTACGATTGTAAGTTTGCTTACTTGCTTGCTAATATTTAACAGCTGGGGTGAGAACTCTGAAGATATGATACTGTACCAGTAGGATGAGGCTAGATAAATGATAAAAAGGAAGGGAGGGAGGTGTGCTTTCTAACAACTTGCACTTTATCTCACTCGTTTAGCTGGTCTCGGGTGTAGCATACAGTACTAGTGCTTGTGCAGTATGCAGTGTGCCGGAGCGTTGGAATGCTGGTATTGTTTGCTTGTGTCCAATTCTACTCGAGTAGAGGTATCAGACGGTACCGGTACAGTACAAGTACTAGTAGCCTATCGTATTATGGGAGAAGCCATCTCGTAAGGCGCAGAGAGAGCGATTACCGTATTGATTATAGCTACGTGATAAGTTCCTGCTGTACGCGTCTCATCAACAGTCCGCGCACTTGGTCGTAATCTATGCCGTGGTCACCTACGTATGCTTTAGCGTCATCACGAGATATCACTCTATTTTTGTCGCCTGTGATACCGAAATGTTTTAAAGGGTGGTGGCATGTGGGGAACTCGTGAATTCGTGGCATTTTAGTCATACTCGAGTGAAGAAGAAAGGGGCCACACAGTAAAAGCAAACGCTATAGAACAATCGAGGAAAACTCCTGATGCCGATCATGTCACCTCCGGTCGTTCGTAACAAATCTCTTCCTCATCATCGTCTTCCCATCCCATCTCTCTTCGTCTGCTTATTCTTTGGGCTTCTTCTCTTTTCTTCACGATAGGAGTGTCCATGATCCATAACATCTTTTTAAGTACCGTTCCTGCGACAATTCCTTGATCTTCCCAACACTTTTCGAGCGCGTCAAGCCGCCTTACCAAGACTGTACCAAGATTTTCCGATTGGGCACGAGACGACAGACACCATGTTTTGTCTCGAGTTGTATTCTGGGGAGGAAATGGTTTGATTGGGGGCATTGGAGCTTGAGCTGGACTGGTACTCAGGGTGGAGTAAAGTTGGATCAGCAACAGGCGGGGGTCCGTTATCTGGTGTTGGCTCCGGTGAGAAGGCATCTTCCATATTTCTTGTCTCCTCCCCTGGAAGGCGGCAAAAATCTTCTGGGACAAATCCCTCAATCTCCTCTTCAAAAGAAGAGTCTACAGCCTCACCAATTCCTTGGAGATCGTCCTCTTCATCTGGAACAAACTCTTCGATTTTTGCTTTTAGAGGAGTAGGTTCCGCGACGTTTTTAACTCTCTCAATAGTCCTCGCTCGAATTTCACCCTCCTCCCCGTCAGACTTAGCTTCATTATCTTTGGCAAGTTCTATATCCTTCTTCAGCTCGCCTAGCGTCTTGGAGTCTAAAGTGCCGTCGGCCGCCCAAGGCGCGAGTTTGAGACCAGATCCTGGCAGGCTTGCGATCCATTCTTGTAATGTGGTCCCACCTTTTCTTGCATTCAAAGTATTGTCAACATCCTTCCATATATCTGGGGGGGGCTCCCCTTCCCGGTTTGGTGGTAATGCAGATGCAGATTCTGGTGGTGCGAGTGATGCATCCGCTTCAGCCCAAAAATCGAGTGCAGAAGCCCTCGGAGTTCTAGTGGATTCATTATCTAGATTGACAGTCTTGAGATCCTGACTACTATGGGGATGAGATCTATTCTCGTCACGAGGTCCGGACTTTGGAGGCAAACCGGGGCCTACGTTCTTTTTCTCGGACGGTATCTTGCTAGGAGTCACATGTTTTGGGAGGTTAACATTGGTAGCCTCCACTTCAGGATGTCGCAGCTTTCTCGAAGGATCGGGTAACGCAAAGCCTGCAGGCACATGTCCAAATTTCTTCCCTAGTATAGGCTGCGGTCTTATTTGTTGCGGTGCTCCAATATGGAGAGTCTCAATTGGTTTTACCGAGTGGGGAGTGGGGTGAGAGTGAGGATTCTCGTGGAGGGGGATTCCTGACTTGCTGATTGACCATTTTTACAGTTTATGGAGAGGATGAAGAGCCCGGCGCTGGAGAGGGATTATCCTTAACGCTGGGAAGATTGATGGGGGAAGTGCCCTGACTATGGGGGGCATCTTAGCAAGAATCGGAGGGTTGGTGAGTTAGAATAGAGTTTGTGGGGATAGGTGACTTCGAGGAGACAGGAGATAAAGTAGGACGATAGGATGGCGTTGGCCTCGCTGGGAAAACCTGTTGATAAACCCTGTTTCTAGGTGCCGCTGATGGAGAGACATTGTATAGAGGGAGTTGAGCTGTGGAAGCATCGGGGCGAATTTGTGGGTTGACAGGATGGATTTCGGGGAATAGGAGTCATTCGGTTCCACCGAAGCATACGTACGGCGGTTTTGGAACTTCCAAAGGAGAATCATCAGATGAACTGTTTATGTCGGTAGCAGATGCTGGTGAGTTAAGAGAGTGGTACCGAGTGGGCCTCCCACTTAAGCCCGTATTAATACTCGGTTTCGGTAACAATTGAGCATTAGGATCCGTTTCCTCTCTCTGCGAACTTGATTCGAAGGTTCAGCACCAAGAGAGATACCATCCGAACCGGCTCATCTTGAATTGCATTTTGCGGTTCGAGTGGTTGCTCTGACTGTGAAACCGCTCCTGGTCTTCTATCAATTAACCCAAGTGGGGTATCGTCATTATTCTGCCCCCTTAAAGTTTCAGGCTCAGTGACATCCTGCATACTTCTGAAAGATTGCAAACTCATCCTTCTTCTAACTCCCTCAAAATATTCTTCATCACTGTTGAAATCAGGTTTGCTCTCTTCTCGACTTGGTTCGGAACTGATTTTCTCCTGAGCGAGTCAATTTTAATTTCCTGAGCGCATTCCCCGCAAAATTGTGGCCGGTATTATTAACATTTGGAGAGGACAGATTCAACCTTCTCCTGGATTTGTCAATAAAGGATTCACCGGGGGGAGACATGAGTTGTATGAGCTGGGTCGACTCTGGCATACGATCATTTCTCCCCATTTCTTGGCGAGGTCTCGTGTCCTAAACCAAACAGTCTTCCTAATTCACCACTTTTAACTATTCTCGGTTCGCGTTTTGCATTATGCTTCTCTCTTTGTCTTTCATCATCCATGGTACGTTCCCTTCGCATAGATTGCTCAATATCCTCGAAATCTTCAGGCGGGATTGACTTTCTAGCCCCCTCTATCCGGGCTATACGTTTCCTTCTCCAGGATTTTCGGGCATCCCTTAGCCATTTAGAATTCAATATATCTTCTATCTTGTCTCTTGCTGTAGTTAGAGCAATTTTCATGTCCCCTAAGCGCGTGGACGTTTCCTGAGACAGCACAGTGGGAGTTTGATCTTGTGGATTAACTTTCCACGTCAAAGGTCTTTTAGGGTCATCTGAGCGGGTTAAAGAGCTATTGGGAGCAGTATCTCGTATTGGTACACTGGGAAACTTTTGCAACCGTGGAGGAAGTGGAAAGGGGTCTTGGTCGTGGGGAAAATGGGGGATCTGGAGGAGGAAGTGGCCCATCAAAGACTTCAGGGTGAGCAGAATGATTTGGCCTGTACTCAAACACAATTTTTGCACTTGGACTACCAGAGGCAGGTGGAAGGGAGGTTGGGAAATGCATGAGACCACGAAATACTATAGTAGCTCTAGGTGTCAGTCTAGGTTATCACTGTGCTTGTTTGTTGCTATATGATAGAATTAACTTACTCAGATCTTGATGTCAGAGTATCTCCATCGAATCCGCACCCTTTGGACAAGGATGTTCTCCCTGAATCAGGGCCAGATTGAGGGTTCTCTGTACTTTAGGGGGTGTGTATTAGGAACAGCGCTGCACCTGAGAAGGATACTAATGGCCCTCGATCCCCATCGAATGAATAAAGTGCTTGGATGTATGATGATGTGACAATGATCTTTTGTTACGAATTCTCTTTAGCCACCAAGCACGATAGGCACTAACATACGTATATTTACTGAAGCATACGTCGGTATGACCACCGCACACGGGTAATTCTACTCGGCGCGAGAGTACTCGCGCGGCCGAGTTGAAGCCGGTCACTTTTGTATGGGAACTATCACCTTAGGTGACCTTAGGTGCTCGGCTTCAACTCGGCCGCGCTAGTATATTATGCTCTAAAAAGCCCTGCCCTTTCCCCATTCATCGCGAAAAAAAATCTTCAAATCACAATTACGTTTATTACCGTGAAATAAGTCACCAAATTCGGGTTTGTTTTCTTTTAAACAGAGCGGATACCAGCGGGCGAGGTCGGGTCCTCACGGCTCTGCATATTGCTCCTAAGCTATCGTATGAGCACGTGCGATCAGGAAGGGTTTTTCATTTATTCCTCGGAGCACTGTTGGGAAAGTGTATCATGCTAGGATAGGCTCGGTCATGTGGGGCGGTCATGTGGGGCTTAGCAAAGTTGAGGGGGAATTTTAGCCAGGAAGTTCTTACTGCTAATTGCGGTTTTAGACCAACACCGATGACCTTGGAAGTTGGCGAGTCGGGCTATCCTCTTTTTGTTTTTGTTTTTAGTACCAGAAGCTCAATATTCTAGTGGATGACTAATGATTCAATCATGACCTGTCATTCGTCTTGGCACAGCGATGCAATACGAGTGATTATTGGTGAGGTGTATATGTTTTCCTCAATGGTTTGAAGTTCGAAGTAGCCTTTTCTATTCAAGTTTCAAGTATAAATACGGCTCGTCACTAATAACTAGTTGTAGCTTATATTTTATGAACCAAACGCTCCGACTTTGTCACTCTACCTCCTCCTGGCACACATTGACGTCAGCCAAAACGTGGCTCTCCGAGAGGGGTCTTTACTGTCGAAAGGAAAAGGAAAAGAAAAAAAAAAAAAAAAAAAAAGAGAAAAAACCACGAGGTCCTTACTCTCATTTCCCTCTTGGCTGTATATAAGCTAGAACATCCCCCCCCCCCCCACTTCGATGTCCCACTTTCACACACTTTCGAAAGGCACATAAGAAAATCTACAAAAAGAGCAGTAGTATTATAGTAGCAAAAATGGCACCCCCACCACCCCCCTTTTACCCTGAAGCCGAGGAAAAAGAGGAGAGCGCCAATAACGCTATATCCACGGCCTTCAACCGCTTAGCCCGCATCCTCGGCCTGGGCAAGGACCAAGCTGACTCTTCCTCCTCCGAGCCCGCCCCAAGCATACCGATCGGCGGCCCCGACCAGGATTCATACGTCTTCCTCGACAAACCCGACCTGAAATCCCCCGTCCGAGCAAGCACTACTGAAAGGATGCACAGGCATGCCCTCAGAAGGTCTATTACGACCTACTTGCCAGAGGATGAGGAGATGGGCATTAAGGAAGTGCCTACAGTCAGCAGAGGACTGGTCTTCCCCTACCCACCATCACTACTTAGACCGAAAGGTGATAGCAGGGGGTCTTCTGCGGCACCAAAGAACTTCACAAAAGGTAACTATCGTAGCCGGCCAGCCAGCATGCTATCATATA
>ML120399.1:69211-152638 GCA_003788595.2 Choiromyces venosus 120613-1
AACTATAATCCTAACAGTCTTTGCTGGCCTCGCCCTCATTATCGCTACAATATTTTTTCTCATATGCCTCTCGTGCGATCGTCGCCGTCGCGCTAAAGCTCAGGCGGAAGAAGAAACACTTGCCGAAGGGAGTGGGGAAATTTTGGCCACTCTTGACCCGTCCGGGCATGAGGGTCTTGAGCTTGAGTCTATGCCTGTGGTCGTGACTGCTGAGGATGTGGAGATTGGCAGGGTGCAGGCATCGTCCCCGTCGCCGCCGCCGAGCTATGGGAATGCTGGTGATGGAAGGAAGGCCGGTAGCAGGAATTGCAGATTGAATGATGAGGGGGTGTGAGGGAGGTAGAAGTTGTTTTATCCTTCATTGTATTTTACTGTATTTTTTGGGGGATCATATGGGGTTCACGGATAGATTGGTAGAGATTAAGAGAGGAAGGAAGGAAGGAGTTTTTTTTTTTTTTTTTTTTTAAAAAAAAGGTTAATAAGTTGAAATTTTTGTCTACTGTGTTTGGCTATAAAGCCTCAGAGTCAACGGTATGGTATGGTATGAAATGTAACAGATACTTTTAAAAACAAACAAAACAGAATAAGAGTCCCATCCAGTACGATACTGTATGATATGAAAAAGTTTTAAATTACTGAGATATCATGCTTTACGGTACTCAACTCGACTCAACATTTGTAAAACAAACCAACCAACCAACAAACAAGTAACCATACCACCGAACTATCAAGCCTAAGTGTCGATGGTATGGCACAGTAAATTTATACATGTAACAAATACTTTTTTAAAAATAAAAAAAAAACAAAACAAAAAACAAAACAAAATAAGAGTGAGTACCGCCCAGTACTATAATTATGATATGATATAAAAAGTTTTTAAGTTACTGAGATATCATGCTTTACAGTACTCAACTCAGCTCAACATTTGTAAAACGAACCAACCGCAAACTTAGACAAAACTATCCGCCTTGCTTTCCACACTCCGACAAAACCTAACCTAACCGTAATAATACTATACAAATCATAACCATCGTAAAAGTCATATCGCATATCCTATCCTATCCTATCCGTCCGTACCAGAATAAAAAAATCCCCCCAGACAAAAGAAAGAAAGAGAAAAAAATGAGAAACAGCTTTTTTGTCCCAAGCGCCGGGGTCCCAGATGATGATTGAAGGAAATAAGGAAATATGGGGGAAAAGGGGAGGGAAGGGTAAACAAACAAGTGAAACAGGTGAAAAAAAATAAAAAAACAAGAAAACTTTTATCTACACATGAGTGGGCTGGATGAGATGAATAACAAAGAAGCATGCGTGAGCGCAGAAGGAGGCAAGGAATTAAGAAAAATAAAAATAAAAACATGAACTTTTGGTTTTTGCGAAAGTTAATCTAACGCGGACAGAGGGGGGATTAAAAGAAAGAAAAGAAAAGAAAATAGAAAAGGGAGGGGGGTAAGAATAGTAGACGGGAAGAGAAGAGGGGAGAAAGGAATAAAATCAAACACCGATAGACAGGCAAAAGAGAAATAGAAATAACAGACAACGTTAAAAGGTAATAATAGTAAGAGAAAAAAGGCTAGATGCAGAAGGGGAGATAAAAGAAATACATGAAAATAAACTTGTTCAGATCCCAAAGGGATGATGATACCCGAACATACCAAGGCAAGATGGGGAGAAGAAGGATTTATTTCGGCTTCATCCCAGCCATAAGAGGGGGGAACCCCATCGACTTGATCTTCTTCTCGTGCTCATTCGACTTTGCACGGCTCGCCGCCGCCGCAGATCCAAGGCCGTTTGTGATGCCAATAGTCGGTGGTTTAGAGACCGGACGGTAGGGGGGCGGCTTCATTAGGCGTTTATTCATATTGTCGCTGTTGCCGAAGCTGGCGGCATAAGAGGAGCCAAGTTGATGGCGAGAAGCGGAGGATTGACCATGGTCCGAAGAAGAAGATGATTGAAGAATCGCTTGGAGTTGCTGGGTGAGAGCGATGGGGTTTTGGAATGGGGGAGGCTTGCAGATACGTTTGGAGAAGGATGAGGAATCGTCTGGCGAGGATCGCTTTGTTCCGCAGGAGATTGTGTCTGATGATGGGGTTGCAGAGTATTGGCGGTTACGCCAATTGTTGGTAAGTACTGCAATGGTATCCGGCGTGAGGTCCACGGCTTGATCGTGCGAGATTAGATTGGCGGAGTGGGGGGAGCAAGTATTGACGGATTCGTCAAGATCCATGCTCTCTGTCAGGTCTCCAATGAGTGCATTAATCTGTTCCAATGACATTGATTCTTCGGTACCATCGCTCACAAGGCCCCCGATATCGCTATGTTCGCTCTGAGTTACACTTGGTCGAGATGCTTCCGAAACGGTACCGGTAGGGCCTTCCGGCTCCATTGCTCCCGACAGCAATTCGTCCATACAAAGTCCGCTCTCGGCAATAAGCCTCTCAAGGGCCTCATCATTCAGATCGGGTTCTCCGTGTTTATTCATAGGGAATAAGCCGTCGATATCAGCATCCGAGAGCTTCTCAACGACGCTTTCGGCGTGCTGTACTTGAACTTGATCCTGGGGCTGTTGAGAGGATCGTAGGGCTTCCGAACGTACTTCAGGCGATTCAGATTTGGACCTAACTGTCCCGAGCAATCCATTTTCATTGCCGTTGGGGCCTGGCCACGGAAGCAGGCGAGGTTCCAGTGGTTTCGGAGGATCCTCATTGGCTATCGAATTCAATCTCACTGGCAAAGAAGTAACCATATCGTTGATCTGCGAAGAGTCATAGTAGCCATGAGAAGATTGTTGAGATGCAGACCACCCTGCCTCTTGTAAGGCTTTATATCTCTCACGGTCACTCTCGGCCTCTGCGACAATCTTTTGTATATCAATTGGTTGATGGAATCCCAGTTCCTGACCATGAAAACCGCCGCCAGGTTGACCTCGACCATTATTGTGGGGATCAGATTGGACACCTTGGGGTTTGATTACTTGCGGATTTTGAAGTGTGGTGTTAGGAGGATGCAAGAGAGAAACGAGGTTCTGTAGGGCCGCGCGTGTCTCATCTGCATGGTTGTCTGGAAAGGGCGGTTGGAAATCGTTCATAATTGGACTTGTGTTGATGGCCGACATGGGAGGAGGTGGGCTTGAATTGTAGGCTTGAAAAACACTGGAAGAGCCAGCGCCCACATTCGACCCAGTTTCGTCAGTAGCCCGTGCTCTCTCCTTGGCTTCACGCTTTGCACGCCGTCGTGAGAACTCGATTTTCAACCATGTTCTCTTTTCTTCGCTGTCTTCGGGCCCCCAAAGCTTGTTCCCTCTCTTGGTTACACGGCACCGAAGGTCATTATCTTTGTCTATTGGGACGAGCATTAGTTATGAAGGGATAAATCATATTTGTGCAGACTCTAAGAAAGATCAGGCATTACGGGTAAATAGGCAACGATGGAACAGGGAGGTATTTGAATAAAGGTGGTATTGATAAACTTGGAAGACTGAGAGGAGGGCACACTTACTTCTGTCTTGATTAGACTCTCTCCATCGCTTCTTCCTTACTCTATTCTCGCCTCGGACGCGCTCTCGTTCTGCGGCTTTTGCTGGGTCTTCGAAAGGATCATCTTGCCGCGCCTTCGAACTACTACCAACCGAATTTCGGGCCGGTCCTATGCTATTTCGATTCCCCCATTGAGAAGCGGGAACGAGATCCATTATTGGGCTCATGCCTAATGCCTGAGAGTTACTTCTGTATGGTATAGGACTCATAGACTGGCTCTCCTCTCTAGCTAGGCCATCGGCGCGGCCGGCTGGCGAGGTTTCCGAATATTCTGACAATGAGCCTGGACCATCTATCGAACGTGGTGGAGAGTTGGCTCTGGTTGCTGGCTGAGAGAGCTCGGCTATGGCCCGTTGCATCTCAGCCAATTCTTCATCGTGGGAGGAGTTTCTACCGATGCCCGAGCTCTCAGAGTCTCGAGGATGTGTATTGGCTTGAGTCTGGACTTCATTTTGCAGATTCTCTTGAGTGACACCAAGAGTGGACTCCAAGAGTTCTTGTAAGCTCTCTTCCCCCAATGCAAGAGATTGTAAGAGCGCATGATCGTGTAACTCGAGCTGTACAGAAGCTGAGAACTGGGATGTTTGAGGCCCGTTGCTGTGGTCTTGCGATAGATGCCCGTTCGGGTATGATGAAATATCGCTTCCCTGGGGGACTTGGCCATTTGATCGGAGTAAATTTGTTAATTCGCTCACGGCAGAAGCGAATTCGGAAATTTTATTTGACTCGGATTGTGTGGGAGAAACTGGATTCTGGAGATGATGGCCATGATGCCCCCCCAGGGCCTCTATCAGGCGCATATCTACATCCATCTCTGAAAACTATGGATTCAGAAACCACCCCCGCAACCTAACGGCTGGAACAGCGGCAACACAAAATTATCAGCAAAATTCATTTCAAACATTGGATTGAGATATCGCTTATCGCTAATGTCTCACAGGCGGTTTTTCGTTGCGGCTAGGCGACTTCGCCCAAGTTCCTTTGATTCTCAAGGGAGCACTTACAATTGTATAGACTGCCCTGAGTAGGGGAGGGTTGGAAAGCGATGTGACTGCGAGAATGAGACTGTCGTTGAGATTTTTGGATGTGTGCGGGAAATTTTGCGCACTGTGGAAAAATTAAATGGTATTGTGTGAAAAGTAAGCGAGGGGGAGGGGGGGGTGGATGTGGTGGGAGGAGGTGGGGAGGATTTGATTGGATTGGTTCGGTTGGGATCAGCAGTTCTGGGAGTTGGCTGGTTGGATTGGGTCCCTGGTTGGGTGGGAGGAAAGAGACTAGCTTATTCGAGTAAGGTAGGTCTTTTTTTGTTTTCCTAACCTGGGTGTTAGGGTCTACCGTATGGTTGTTGGTAGGTAACAACCACCCTCGTCCAATGATAATATATACTGTCGTGGGAGAAAGTCAATGATCGTTATAGAGGGAGATATAGGACTAACAGTATGATATATACCAGAGCGAAAGAGATATAGCGGTATGTGCTACTCAAAGTATCATATATATGGAGGCACACAAACTTGTGTAGGCATTGATATACCGGTACTTGAGGGGAGATTGTTTCCCTGATGTGATGTGTGTATGGTAACAGACAGGGTGAAGTTTACCACAGGCACATTCCAAATTGTCGATGGTAATCTTGCCGTACCTAGAAGACACATAGATTATACATTCCGCGATTTCTCGTAGCATAAAAATTAAGAATTGGCATTCTTGAAGATGCTCTAGGATCAGGATGCCAAATAAGCTTCAAACATGAGTTAGTCCTTCCGCTCAAATGTGCAGTGAAGTCTGAGCCTCGTAAAGTAGAGGGATTGTGGGTAAGAGAAAGCTCCCCAATTTGAGAATTGAGAGGAGGATGAAAATTAGTTATCTGGATGAGGGGATGTTTGTTTCTTATCATCACTTGTCAGACTACGTATCTGGTTCGTCGGCCATGCTTAGGCCTACAATACAGGTAGTCTCTACTCTCTTCCATTCCTCATAATACTCCATCATACTCAATTTATGGGTACCGTGTTGGATGGAGATCTTTCTACATGGAAAGCTTGTGTGACAGAAGTTACCGGTACCGGTACTTGTAGTCTCTAATACCGCGGAATTCGAGTTCACATTGTCCACTTTGGAGATGGGTTCTTCAATGACAACCAGGATGATCAGAAGTTATTGTTTGGAGCCCAGAATGCATACGATTACTCTCGCATCGTGTTAAAAGTTACATATTGAGGGGATTTAAGGTGATCTCAAGTGAAAGCATTAAAGTAGCTAAATCTATCCTCATCTGTGATGCGCCTATTCACACAAGCCGTGATACTGCCGTATTGCAAAGACATAAATAACTTACTGTACTCGTATGATATGTGATAGGTTATCGCTATCGTGCAACGTGATGTAGGTGGCTTGATCCCTGTGAAGATCGACGTCATCACAGAGCCTCACCTCAACTCCAAACTTTCCCCTCAACCCCAAATATCTTGACATACCAAGCAAACATCAGAACAAGAAATGGCCTCACGATTCCTTTTCCCATCAACAGCTTTCCTAGGACTCACTGCGTACACTATGCGCTCTCCAAACTCTATTATTCGGCCTATTCATTGCGAGTCTCAGGATTTGCCGTTCGACAGGACTCCAAGCAACCAGCCGCCATTGGCAACTAAACCTCGTACAACCTTCTCTCCTTTGGTCTATCGCCAAGTTGCATCTGGATCTTTCATGGGACTCGCTGCGGGGCTGGCTATCTGCAGGTTTAGTAAATCTATCGCTCTGGTGTTCGGGAGCTTGCTATTGCTTGTTGAGGTATTGAAAGAAAATCAACCCGGGGCCGGGTTTTCTAGCCGTTGAGTATGCTAACGGAACTGGTTCATAGTTTCTGGCGATGAAAGGGGTTCATGTTGTTCCCTATAAACGTTTGGCTAGGTGGACGAAGAATATTGATCTGAAAGATTTTATAACAAGGAATATGGCGTTTAAGTAAGTATTGTTAAGTTTGGAGTCCGCTCTTTTATCAAGAGAGCAAGCTTTGGAAAGAATTATAGACTGATCGAATTTGTAGGGTATCTTTTGGTGCAGCGTTTGCGTTGTCATCATACAACTGAGCTGCGGAGTGCGTCGAGGTTGCAGAATGACTGCATAATCTAGTAATCAAGGGTCATGTATTATATCCATAAAATCTGATACTATTTCAGTTCAAATGTTGAAAACTCACCTCTTCAATTGCTGTGTTAGAGCTACTCGGTTAGAGATATCGTGCTTTTGAATTTTCCGGTGCACGCCCTTTGACAAAATCAGAGATATTGCTTTTGATTCGTCAGATATCTTGGCTACTGGTATGTTGGAATGGCAGATTCTTTGATAAAATTCTAAGCATTGAGCTTACCGACGCCTCTTGTTTTATACCCGCAAAGGCCGATGAACCTCCCAGCACTCGAAGGGCTTGTCAGAAATCCTAGCCATCAACTGAGCCAGCAGATAAAGCACCAGGTGTCCTATTATCGTGCTGCAAATTTAATTATCCAACCAATGAGACTGCCTGAATTATCACAGCATTCAAGAAGCTACAAACACGACTTAATACTATATTAGATTCGTTTTTGAGGCTTTAGGAATCTGTTTGCACCACGGTACTGTACCCACCTTTACACTGAAAAAGTTGTCAATCGCCCACCATCCTCAGTTGTCTATCATAGAGATACTCCCACAACAGCAAACACAAACTTCGACTAGTTATCCGACCTTGGAAACTTGATACATTCTATGGCCACAGAGCTTAATTTCAATACAAATAATCAGGATTCCCTTGTGACCTAGCGCACGATCAATTCTATTGAAACCCATATGCAGCTAGCGTAGATATCGTTTTCAGGGCTACCATTGGCTTAGACATGAGCCCTAACAAACCCTAGTACCAATACGGTTCTCAATGGTCGTGCAGACCCAGCCTTCCCCATAGAGAGCACAGGGGATCACCAGTTCTCAATGGTTATCAAGAGTGTCTTGCCCAATGATTTTCTTTGATCCATTGAGTAGTGCAGCACACCCGTTTGATAGCCAGAAACGCACTCGCCCTCGAGAGCCAAGCTCCCATACAGCTCTACGGGTCCAATGATCGAAAGTTGTGCTCTATTGACTACCTGGCTGATGCCTCCCGGTCAGTTCAATCTCCGCCAATGGAGTGTCTCAATAGTCATGAAACCCATTGAATCGCATCAGGAGTATATCTCTCTCTTTCACCGGCTCCATGATTCCTTTCTTCCTTCTACAAAACGCTAAACACCTTCCTTCCAGATATCCACACCTGACTGACATATCCGACTATCTACTACGCACACGCATACACACCCCTTGAGATTCGAACTCTTTATCTGGCAGGCCGATATAAAGCACCACCTCTCAAATCCCTTACCTATACTCTCCCTCGTTTTACTGTTTCTCACTCGTCGAAGAAACTAGTCATTCCTTCACCATACAAACTCCCTTCCTCACGACCAAATCACAAAAAAAAAAAGATGCAAATCACCATTCTCTTTCTCGCAACGCTCCTCGGAGCTGTGCTGGCCGAGCCCGTCCCCATGGATGGAAATGCCGACAGCGCTGTCCAAAAGCGTGAACCCGAGGCTGAGGCATGGCACGCAAGGGCTGGTGCTCCTATGGCCATCTGGCAAAAGCGTAATGCAGAGGCCGACCCGGAGGCTGAAGCTGAAGCCGAAGCCGAAGCGTGGACTGGAAGGTATGTATACTGTTCTACATTATTTCTGGTAGCTTTTATAGAGTGCTAGCTAACTTTGTTTGTTTTCTAGACCCGGCCGTGGAGCCTACAGACGTAACGCCCATGCCTGGGACGGAAGGTACGTTTTCATAAAACATCCTGAGTGATGAATCATGTTTGAGCTTGAATTGGCTAACAATAGTTGCTATAGACCCGGTCGTGGCGCATATAAACGTTCCGCTGAAGCCTGGCATGCAAGGTAACCCCCTCCTTCTTCTACATTTCTTACATACAGTGGAATAAATACTAACATTAAATCCAGAGCCGGCGTACCAGCCTACACCCTCAGCAAACGTGAGGCAGAAGCCGAGCCCGAGCCAATTCGCTTCCAGCCAGTTGGCAACTTTCAAAAGGAATAAATCATCCCTCGTACGTTCCCCCTTCGATTCACAAAAATCCAAAACTAACCTCCCAAAAACAGTAAAGAAAAGAAAAAAAATCCAGGCATCAAAAATCCATCCCGCTACGCTACCTACCCACAATCAATCAACCAACCATGCCTGCTTTTCTTTTCTTTTCTTTTCTTTCAACTTTCAACTTTCAACTTTCAACTTTCTACTTTCTACTTTCTACTTTCCGCTCTCTACTCTAATTTCTTAATGTTTACTTTTTATTTCCATTTCCTTATTCCATTACTTCCACATTCCAAACCACCAAAAATCCCGTAGAGTTGGACGCCTACCGGATTTTTTTCTTCTCTCTTTCTCTTTCTCAGACGGACACAAACTATTACCAAGTGACGGGAACCTTTTCAAACCTCTTTCCAAAAACAAACCCAAATGTATTTTATCGTTATCTTTATCTTTCTTTCTACCCTAGCAGCGGTATGGTACGGAAGACGACCTGGCTTGGACACCCAGGCGTTTTATTTTTGTTATGGTTATTTGTTTGCAAAAGGATGGGTGGGAGCCCTGACGCCTTTCGTAGTTAGTTTCGGCGTACTCTTCTGCGGAAAGGGGGGGGGGTACGTTTTGTATAGTATAGTTTAATAAAAAAAAGTGGGTTTCACTTCGTTTGGTAGCTGTTTTTTTTTTCTTTTCTTCTCGTGTGCCGGTATCATCGGTCTCATACTCCCATTCCAAGTTTTGTACGATAGTAGTCTATCTCGTGCATAAACGTCGACGACGACCGTTCTCTCCCGCCTCTGGCAGCTCGCACTACAATAGGAATATTGATTAAAAACGCATTCGTGGAGTCTCGAACAAACAAACCCACCGCTAACCCCCAGCATCATGAATTCCAAAGCCTCCTCTCCGTCCACTGGCGCAGTTTATGCAATCATCTTAGACTTTGGATTACGTGTCAAGCGAGCGAGTCGAGATGGGATAGTGTTATTATATCATTGTCGAATACAGTTGCGCGTGTTATCTATCATACCACGTCTTGCAAACCTGGATAAAAATACGGTGGCATCATACTGTAGAAGTGACTTACCTAACGTACCATACTAGGTGTGATATCCAACTTCTTTGAATACAAAACACTCTCGGGAGATGCCACTATGATACGACATAGAACGTACCGGTATCTCTGGCTGGCACAACTTACGGACTATGGCAGACTGGGCTGGATGGATGACGATATAATCAACGTTGATGTGAGCAAATATCCGAGTGATACCCATGACCCTCCCTCCCTACAAAACGATGTTATCACGGATTCACGTTCACTCCCAAAGCACGAATAACCCCACACCATCACCAGGATTCCAAAAAAAAAAAAAAAGTACGGTAGTGTATCAAATCCCATTCCATTCATCATTACCACCCCGTGCAAGAAACTAACTACGATACATACTACGCCCTCCCCCCCCCCCCCCCCCCCCCCCCCCCCCCCCCCCCCCCCCCCCCCCCACCCACATTCCCACATCTCCCAGCCCCGCCGCACAGCATTAATTTATCGTGATACATCACACGTCCAGTCCAACCCATCATCCATCCATCCACCCAACCAAGCGAAAGAAAAGAAAAGAAAAAGAAAAAGAAAAAGAAAAAAAGCGCACAGAAGTAAAAAACAATACCAATACCTACCTAATACCCTGTGATCCCACCCACCCCATTCCAAATCAATCATTAAGTCCGAACGACATCATAAAAAAAAGAAAGCTTTACAAAAACAAGTTTCCTCCTACGTCCACCAGTGCCGCCCAGCAAGCGAAGAGGGGAGTGAGTACCAAAATATCAAGTACAAAACTTTCTTTTTCTTTCCTTTCCTTCTTATTCTTCGTGGTGGAAAGCAAAAAAACCCAAACAGACAGGCGACACAGATTGACAAACTAAAGTAAGAAAAAAGCAAAGATTGTAAACATAAAAGAAGAAAAAAAAAAACCTAGACTCCAATCAATCAACCATGGTACAGTACAAAGAATATCAATTGTTTAAATTTTTTTTTTTTTGCCATCTCCACTCTACCGTTCCAACTGCGCCGCACGATGTAAACGACCGCCGGACGAGATGCGCTTTTGCAGTCGCTCCTTCTCCCGCTGCTGACGCTCTCTAAGCGAAGCCGGGGGATCGTAGAACTCGCCGCTAGAGGATTGGTGGCCGTGTTTGGATGAGGCGGTGGCATTTGCAGGGGCAGTCTCCGCGGACGCGCTGGCTCGCTTTGCCGTCTTCTGGGAGAGGTAGTGCTTCGCTGCCAGTGATAGCCCAGAGCTGGGGATGTTGGTGGGGATTTCTCCTCCGTTCTGGATTAGCAGTTCTGCTAGTGGGAATGTTACGGAGAGGTTTGTTGAAGGCGCCACTAATTCGTTGTCAGGCACAGCTGGTGCTGGGTCAGCGGCCTGGAGGGCGAGGAATATCACGTGCAGGCCGGTAGCTGGATCGACGGTATTGGGGCTTCCGCGTAAAGCGAGCGCGTAAAGGGTGCCCTGAAGATCATTGTTCTTTACTGCAGCTAGGATTGATTCGTCCGGTGATGCGAACTGAGAGAGTGTCGGTGACAGTGGTTGCACGAAGGCACGTTCAACATACTTGGATGTAATGAACTTAAGCCTTTGCTCTCTAGATGACCGTGGATCCGGACGATGAGCGGAATCAAACTTAGCCTCCCAAATACTGTTTGAATTCTTATTCCCTACTTGGCAAAGCAAATCGACCAAGTCCGGTGTGAAGGAGGTGACGTCCAATGTCAGTGACCGAACCTTGGATATATGTGTCCCAAGTGAACGATGTAAACCACTACATTCTGTAAAACTAGTTAGCCATGCTCAAGTATCACCTCAAGACAAACATACCAATGCATAAAACTATGCCCACATTTATCGACACCCATTCAGTCTTCATTTTGCTCTGACAATCCGCACAGCTATTATTGGTAGGGTCCGCCTCTCTAACCATCTGAAGCAATTTCTCTGGATCTTCATTAAAATTGCTGCTGTTCCGTCGAACGTTGTTTGGTCTCGCACCAACCGTCGTACGACGATACATGTTTGCATTTGAAGTGGAAGCATGAGACAGTGGATTAGTCCCGTGAACCGAATGATTGTAATGCGGGCTCTTCCCGGTGAGGGCTGTTGTTATGTTCTTCAACTTGTCGGGTCCAGAATCGTTCTCAACATGCGATGTATCAAAATTTCGCACAGATCCGCCGCCCTCAATGGTGCTCTTAACCGCATTATTGATCGCCGATATCCAGTTATTCATATCCTCCTCAGAAGTTGCTTGATATACCCGCTTGTATTGCGGTGTAACAATCTCGAAGCAGAATCGCCTCTCGGCCCCTCGAGCTTCTCGTACCGACGCCATCTTGAGGTTGATTGGGTCGTTGTGAAGATCCAACTTCTGTTTCCAGTTTGAATACTCACATAACTGTCCACCAGCTAAGACAACCCAATATCTGTATACCTAATGTTAGCATATATCATTAAAAAAAAACCCTCAGGCAAACATACTTATGCCACGCTTGTTTATTCAACCCCTTGGGATCCGCATGACTTCCGGGTCTGCTCAAAGCCCAAAGAAGCCCCTCCTTCCTCCGGTCCGATTCACCATTAACAACACCATTGCCAGTGTATTCCTTCTCTTGCAAGTCCCTAAATCCCTTGAACTTATCTGCAGTAGTATTTACTGGAGATGGCTCAGGCGCGGTCAACCTAGTCGAACCTGATGACAGGCCAAGGCCGCTCGGCGGTAATGACAAGGTAGTTTCAGGTGCCTTTTCGGTCCTTCTATCGCCCCCTGAGTTTGAGCCCGATGATACTGCCCGGATACTACTTGTTCCGACGCCGAGCTTTTCAAACCCAGTATTGTGGCCAAGAATGTCGCTAGGCGAAGCGGTCGTCGGGTTGGGTGTCGGAGGCGGCATAAAGGACGGAAGGTTATCCGGTTCAACATACGTCTTATTGCTCTTTTCCAAAACACGCCTTCTCTCCTCCCGCTCAGTCCTTTGCAATTGAAACTCCTTATCCGACTCCTTCACCTCATAGCTCAGCGCTTCCAGCTGAGGCATCAACTCTTGCACCTTCTTTGCTGTCGCCAAGTAACTCCGGGCTTGTGCATCCGCAAATTTAGTGAGTTGAGAAAGGACCTCCTGCTCTTTCCGTCCGCCATGCAAATCCTGCATAAAAGTGCAATAGTCAAACCTCTTCAGTTCAAAGTTTTTCCGCTTTGTTTGGTATTTGGTCTCGCTCTCAATCTTCTTTTTCTCTTTTGCAGAGTCGTTCCTAATTCCTAAATAACGGCTTACATAGCTGTAATAATCTCGACTTTCTTCCTCGAAATCCTTCTTTTTGACTTCCGCCTGCTTAATATCCAGGTTATAGAGCTTTGTGAGCGGGTCAATGATCAATCTCTGGAGACTAATTTCATTCTGCCTCTCAAAGAAAAGAATCTCGCGGTATGTCCTCTCAAAATAGTGGTCCAATGCCGGTTGAATTCCAGTAGCATTCCCGGTACTTGCAGCATCACGTAGAGATTCCATAAACGCACCAACAGCATCATTGCATACAATCTGGGCCTGCCGTGCTTGCTCAGCCCTCTTAAGAACCTTCTTCATTTTGGTACGAAGAGTTCCGGTTTTTTGCTCCAAACTCTTGATAGTCGCTCGGAATAATGGACCATCCTCCGCCATGGTACTATCCACCGGCCGTGGGCAGTTGTCTACTTTTACAGAAGGTGTACTAGCAATGCTCGGTGCAAGGGTAGATCCATCAAAAGTTTCGACCAAAGGGGAGGGGGGTTCCGCTTCCACAGAGAAATCAGTTGGCTTTGACTCCGGCGAATACCCAGAGGACCGCGTCTTTGGAGGTGAAGAAAGCAGGTATTCTGAACTTGGACCCGGGGATGGCGGCCAAACTCGAGATGTATCTACCAAGGCGTAAGCGTGAATCCTTAAACATTGTTAACTACAGGGTACATACTCTGAACCCAAAACGAGAATTGTGCCAGTGTGGAAAGTTTGTGCGCTCGTTGATCGTACTCAACAAACTGTAAATATTTAGCATAGAATTCCAATTCAAGGAGCTGTTACATTCACATACACTACATGCATTTCTCCACCCCATATTCTTCCTGTCTTCCATTCCTTGCGGGGGCCGCCAGCGCCATTGCCAATCGAACTGCACAGCGTTTGATTCATCCGTCGAGTAGTCTCCGACTAGATTGACATTTGGATTCTTGTGCAGGTTAGGGTCAGCATGGAACTCTCGTGTGACCAAATTCTCCAAATCCCGAGCATTGGATGCCACGATGAAAGTCAACCCATTGATAGTCGTCTCCGGCCCAACATTTCCCGTAGCATCGCCCTTCCTCCTGATATTAAAGGTGAAGTTGAAGGTTAAATCGTCCTCATTGGGAAGTTTAAGGAGGAAAGGTGGTTGCGCATTCGGGTCCGGGTCCTAAAAAATCACGCCAAAATTAAGGACTAAACATAAAAGAGACATCGGGGATCATCTGTAAAGCGCATTATAGATTGTGGAGGAAAAGGGGGGGGGGGGTGTGAGTGGGTGTGATAGAACGGTACCTGAACAAACTCCACCAAGCTATCATCGCCGGGGTCTTTCTTCGCAACAATCTTAGAACACGGGAAAGAGCTAGGGGTGATTCTCAATATTACTCGCTTCTGCGCATTCGTTATTACCAGTGAAGCGATAGACACTGAAAAGAAAGAAAGGGTCAGTGGAAAAGCACACGATGAAGAAGATGCGGGGGGGAGGGAGACAGGAAAAGAGTGAAACTGGTTCCCTAGAGGGGCAGCCACGCGGAGAAAGGAGAATCCGGGGTGCATACGTCTTGATTGATCTCTCAAGTACAAGGCCGGTCCATCCTCGAGCTTCCCATTCACGTTACCCATGGCGACAGCCGATGCGCGCACAAGATCCTCACCAACTTTTTTCGGGCCTTTGTCTGATAAATTTCTTTACTGCTTAGTTATACGGGAGGTGGTTGGTGGGGGTTGTTGGGGAAAGGAGGGGGGGTATAGGAAACCGGTGTTGACGGGGAAACGGTTGCGGGGAGCCACAGCGAACAGGAGATGCGACGCCGAGCGATAGTGTGACGATAGGGTAGAAGGAAATGAGCGGGACCGCTAAAGTTAGGATCACACACACGCACCGCCAATATAGTGAAGCTACCGTACAAACTGAAGGTTATGAGATGGACAACTGTCACGATCGAAGATGTTTGGGTTCTAATCGCGGCGGTGAAGGACAAGAAAAGAGGGATGTGGGCTGAAGGGATAAGTTAATAATGGGGGTGTTTGCTGCTGCTGGTGCTGCTCCTTACTCCTTCTATTGCTCGCCGCTTCTTGATCCTGTGGTTCCTCAGATAGGATTACGAGACTGTATTGTATTGTATGATAGGCAAACCGAACACTGGGTACGGTCACCTGGTGTACTCGAGGAGTCGAGATTTCAAAGAGATGGGAGAAAAGAAGAGAAGGCTAAGGATGGGATATGCGTGATGTTGTTCTCTTTCAGTATGAACGCCGGCATCCAAATGCAATAGACAAGAACCATGGCCAACCGCCGTTGAATATTTTTTTTTTTTTTTTCGCTTTCTTCTTTCTATTGAACGAATAATGACCTGGGTTGGACACTTTCATACCTGGGCTCTGTTACCGGTGCAATTACATTGGGTATTCCCGGGGCACAAAAGGCATAGAAACAGCGGCGTCGAACCTTGCCCCATCCCATCCACCACTTTTGTTTTCTATGAGGATAAATGGGAATCTTTGTACACAGGCCTGCGTATTTCGAACAGGCTCGGTGTGCAGGATTAGCGACAGTGCCATCATCATCTCAATCACATTCATCACCAGCCTGTGGAGGCGGTCATCTCATCCTCAAGAACATAATAATCGGGCGTAGTAGGATAACCATTTATGCTGTAGCCTCGACAAGCGCAGGCTTGCGTGTGAAACATGTCCAGTCTTGTTTACATTCTATCTATGATATCAAACGCTTACCCTATGATAAGTTAAGTGTTAAGAAGACAAAGGGAAAAAGGGAACCAGACAGGCGAGGATCAAACCCACCCCATTCCACCTACAAACTAGCCACACTGCAGTTCTGCGGAGTTGCTTCCGTCAACCTGCACCACATGCTACATACGGTACATACAGTATCATACCGTACTGTATCGTATTCCGCCATCGCCCAAAAAAAAATCTCCCTCTCGCTCGTGTAAAGTAGCCACAGCATAGTATCGATATTTATAGTCCCCCGATCCACGGTAATCCATCCATCGATTCTCTTCATCCAGAAAGCTTCGTTACAGCCAGCACCAGTACCGTACCGTAGCAGAAAACCCCCACTGTACTTGTAACTGTACAAGTGCTTTGCCGACAAGAAAGAAGGAAATAGCTCTCCCAGCCGTCCCTGTCCATCTTCACTATCATATCGGAAAACCACGGTACGGTAGATGAAAAACATACGGTAGTCAACCGTGGTTATTTGTAGAACGGTAGCATACATATAACTCGCACAAGTCCTCATGATTCCGACATTTTTCTCACAACTTAGAATAACCCGAACATGCGACCAAAACCGAAACTAAAGAAGGCCCCTTGCCAGTTGGACCCTTTTTTTCACTCACACACAGGCACCACACCCACCCACAAACGACACACGACACACGACACACGACACACGACACACACACACCTCGCTACGATAAAAAGTAACTTACCGGTATTGTATGTAATATCATATGGAGCATCTAAAATTCCGCCCGGCGATTCGGTACCATGTTATTGTTGAGCCTCACAACGCCTCCGGTGGCTTTTTCTCATGTTGGAACTTTCTATGATTATCCTGTTAACTTGGCTTGCATCAGCGAACCCATCCATACGTTTTTCCAGTACTGTACAGTACAGTCTCCACTGGGGGCACGACGAAACTGGGGAGTGACAAACAGGGGTATTTTATGGGCAAAAGGTGAATTCGTCAAAGTAGGGTAACCAAAAATTTACTCGTGAATAATCTCTGTTCGTCACCCGCCCAGTCTCGTCGTGCCCCCCAGTGGAGACTGTACTGTACTGCATTATGTTCCGTCGAATACCGTATATATATATATATCACAGCTTATGACTTCAACTACCGTAGTGTATTGCCTGTCGCCTTCCGTGAGGCAAAAACTGATGAAAGCAGTGGGAAGTCTGTCTCTCTGCCGGTACTTGTATTGTCTCAGCAGACTAATGGTTGGATGAGCTTGCGAATACTACTGTACACTCCTGTCCGGAAAGTTCTCGCACCCCCCCTTGTAACTGTGGCGGTTCTGTGGCAAGTGATGATGTACCATGGTTGCCAGCAGTAAGTAACTCAAGGAGCCGTAACATCTTAAAAACAGCCATTTTTGGTGTGTTTTGGACGTTGTCCACGGACTTTTCTCACTCCACTGGCAATCGGCTCCTTGAGTTACTTACTGCTGGCAACCACGGTACATCATCACTTGCCACAGAACCGCCACAGTTACAAGGAGGGGTGCGAGAACTTTCCGAACAGGAGTGTACATACCACTTTCCATCTCTGCCACAGCCACATCTGCCCATTGCATAGGCAGTAGCAGCCTTAGGACGTGAGTAGGCACCGCTACTAATCAATAATCCTAATCCACCGGAATCGCCACGGCTAGAAATAGCAGTTTCGAATGCAAAAGATGAAAGGAAATGGAAGGAACGGAGGATACAGTAAGTGAAAACATTACCTGGTAGGTGTACAGTAGTACGCAAACATCAACCAGAGCCGCATTCACTGAGTTGACTATGTCGACAAGATCTACAATAAAAAACGACCCATACAAGTAAACTCAGCTACCAACGAATAGCCAAAGCACAAACAATACCGGTACCACTGTCACCAGCGCAACCATCATATCACAAGTTCACACTATAACCTCCGCCAATAAACCCCAAGAACCCCCAAGCCTACCGTACAAGTATGATACGAGTACCAGCCCACCCACCGCCAACCTTGACGCACGCCATCCAAGAAACAAACAAGACAAATGAAGCCTTTCTCCTCATGAGCCCTTCAAATCCACATCCGACTAGCTTCCGATTCGCACAGCCTCTTACTTTGACTTCATCCGCCCAACCTCCAGCATCCCCCAGCCATCCATCGAAGAACCCAAGACTAAAAATAACAAAATCTTACTATATGATCTACGTGACCGCATTGCAGCCTTCTCTAACTTACTATCTACGATACAAGCGTTTCCAGGCATGATCGTACGTAAGGGTTCAATACCGCCTGATAAGGCTACCGTACTGTATGATTTTTGCTCGTCGCGGTGGGTCAGTTGAGTAATATCAGCGCCAACCACCAACACCCACGCGATCATGCATCATCACTCGAACTTATATTTTCCACGAGCGAGTGATTGCAACCTAAAGTCACCGGTACCTACCTGCCTGCTGCTGCTGCTGCTGCTACCGTACGGTCGTAAAGTACGCAAGCAAGCAAACCCGAAAAACCCCGACTTTGTATGCAAGTAGGTAAATATAGAACTTAACTGACATTACTCGCGATAGTCTTGCCAGCGCAGACTACTTACGTATGATACAGTACCATGCGCAGACCAGACGGCAGAAGAAGAAGAAGCGAGCGGCGGGTACTGTAGCGGGTAGTAACATGTGCTTGCTACCGGTATGGTGTAATACCGGTATTATGAACTTCTGGACTGTGCGAATTGTGTTGGTCAAAGCGATGCCGGTTAGGCGGGAAAAAACAATAAGAAAGAAATAAAAGAGGTTGGGTTTCGGGTTTGTATGATAGGTGAGCGACCGAGAGCTTGTTTTTAGCTTTTGTTTTTTTTCTTCTTTGTTCTGTCGGTCGGTCGGTTGGGGGGTTTGGTTTGCTGTACGGTATTTGAATTTGGGCGGGTTGGGGGTTGGGGGAGATCTTTCCATGGTGGGGGGGATACTTGTATACCGTATCATACGGTAGATTGATAATTTATTTGTGGGTAGGTAGAGTAGGTAGTTGTATGATATGAAGAAACTTGTGACAATGAGCGCAAGCACGAGTACAGTACGGTACAGCAGACGAACACTTGTACCATGACACCACGATATGGCGAATCTGAAGAGAAGAGAGAGGAAGAAAAGCACGAAAATGTACTCGTACCGTTCTATACAAGCGCACTTAAACATCTACGGTACCTACGGTACTCCAATTTACCCACACTCACTCACCGCTAACCAAACGCCCAGCACCGATCGAAATCTTTGTCTCTCACCCTCTTGCTCCTTATTACTACCTAAGTTACCTACCTACAGCACCAAGCTCAGGAAGCACCGTACTCGTGCTGCACAATATCATACTGTACCCGCGCCTAAGCAAGGACTTGTATCAAGTATGATACTCGGTACTTGGGACAATTGTACCGGTATCTGCCTGGAACCTCGCTGACTTATCCACCCCAGCCTTCCCAATCAGGCAGATGCTCCCCCCTGTCCAATTCTCATCTTTATGCCCATCCAACCCAACCAATCAGCCGTTCATCCCGGAGTCCCAAAACAAAATCGAGATAACCCAATCAACCCCTAACCCAAGACTCGTAATACCCACAACAGGAACAAGAAAAGGAAACATCGGAGCTTCTCCCGCACCCCATCGTAGACGATCGGATAACGGTCGTTTCAACTCTCCTAGACATATTTCATACTCGGAGTGTGCAAGTAAGTGAACCCTGGGCGATAGCCCGGTAGGAGGGTTCGAATGCGGAATTCCCGAAGTGTGAGGAAGGCGGGAAGGGATTAGCTATCGCGTTGTAATCTGGGGAAGGAAGGGAAGGGAAGGGAAGGGAATAGAGGAGGAGCGGTAGATTGGCTGCCGCTGCCACTGTTACGGTACTGTTACTTGGACAAGTAGAAATTTAATTAAGGAGGATGGATTGGGGATAAATAAAGAAGTGATTGATTGATCGATGGATGGACAGGACGAAAACAAGGCAATGTATTCTATCGTATCATATGCAACAGCGGCACGGAAAATGGATGATCAACTGTTGCTGTTGGTATTGTACATACAGTATCTGTAACGAACACTACGCTATTGCTGGAGTATGATAGACAACCCGCGCAGGTACAGCACAGTTCGTAGCATAGGCCTGTTGATAATCCAGTCTGGCCCAACGGCGGTGAGTGAGAAGTTAGATATAGTAGATAAATAGACAAACAAAAGAGAATATACTGTAAATAAACACAACAGCACGAGTAACAAAAACATAACATCATAAAATTCCAACCATCATACCATAGACTACTTACTGTAATTCTCCCCTCCCTTCCGATCGACAAACCTCATATCATCATATCATAGCAGAACGCGTAATTCCCCCATTCTCATGTGCGTGCGGAAGAAGGCCTCCACTCCAGCCTGCCTGCCTACCGTACCTCTCAGGCACGCAGATCCTCCACGAACGATGACTTGGGGGTAATTCCGTTATCAGACAGTCAGGTTAGTTACTGACAAGCAGGGAAAAACACATTGACCTCAAAGCCCGTTCCATTTCGACATTCCTAAATATAGAAATCATCATTGATTCATTAATCATATTTTTTTTCCATGTTTTTAGTAAAAAGTGAAAAAATGAAAGAAAAAAAAGGTGGCGCTGGATTATCTTTTTTTTCTCTCGCCTGCCTTTTTTTTTCTTGGAACACTCTGGAAAGATTTGGTGGTTAGGAAAGGGATCGATCCGATTGAGGCTTGCTTGCTTGTTGCTGTCTTTCTTTTCATGGCTGGATAGCCCACCCACCTCCAAGAAAGCAGGCAGGGAAGAGGGAATAGAATATCATACAGGAAGGGAGATTTGAAAGGGCGGCCGGGTGGCTGGATGGGATGCGAAGTTATCCCGTTCCTTAATAATTTTTGTAATATTCATCTCATGGGTGTGCTGGATGGATAGGGAAGGGAGGAAGGGGAGCCGCGTGCAGTGCAGGCAGCAGAGCAAGTGGAGCAGCACCGCCAGGGCAGGACCAGGTGCAATTGCTGATAATCTTTCTTATTTTTCTTTCGGAAGTAATTAAAAGCTGTTGGTGTGGGTGTGTGTGTGTGCCCATCCGCCCCTCCCATCCGCCCCTCCCATCCGCAAGCAGCTCCTAAATGAATTAAAAAGTTCAAAAAATAGAAATAAAAAGTAGAAAAAAATAAAAATAAAAAAGAGAAAACCTAAAGTAAAAAAAAACAGGGGAGTGAAAAACAGGAGAGTGAGAAAAATCAAGCAATCAATCAATCAGTAGCAGGGGTCCCAGCGTAAAGGAAGAAAGAAAGAAAGAAAAAGGGAAAAAAGGTGTAACCCTACCATTTCTGGGAAACCTCCTCGTTGATAAATACCCTCCTATCCACCACCCAACTTTCCTCTTCCTTCCTTCCTCACCACACTCGCTGCAATCAAAAAACACCGACTTCGATACTTTCAGTCGAACTCTTACACTCGTTAACCCTTTTTTCTCAACACAAACCAGCGTTTACGGTTAATTCCTTCTTCCTCCTTCCTCTTCAACCTTTTTATTTTTTTAAATAAACAAACAAACAAACTTCAAAATGCAGTTCAAGATCCTCGCTATCGCCGCCCTCGTTGCCGGTGCTTCTGCCACTAACAAGACTCATACCAATGGGTTTGTTTCCTTCACTGAATATTTGATTGAGATGAAGTGAAGCATGAAGTGAAGCTAATACGGGTGCTCCTATAGTACTGTCCCAACCACCACTGGAGGCGTAGGTGGTAGCATCGGAGGTGGAAGCAACGGAACCCTGCCCACTGGATCCCCATCTGGAGCTCCCGAGCCCAATGGTGCTTTCGTCAATGCCGTTTCTGGCGGTGTATTCGGAGCTGTGGTTGCGGCGGGACTTACTCTTGTTTGTTCACCCTTTACTCCACCATACCTATTGAACTAGCAGCTAACAATCTACACAACAGGTCTTGTAAAAACGACTCGACAATTTCCACCGTTCTGTTCTGTTCTGTTCTGTTCTTTTATTTATTTACATTCGAAAATGGGATTAGTTGTGTAATGGGATTGCATGGGATGGGGAGGGGGGATTGATGGAGGGTGATGGAAGGTGAAAGTGCATGGAAAAATAGATATACCTTAATACTTTTGTGCAAAACAATCCCCCTTCCCTCATCGAACAATTTTTTTTTACACTCATTTATACGTGTTATTTCTCCTTTCTGAAAAATCGTGAAATTCCTAATCTATAAAATATACATATCATAAAAACCCTGGGACAGACTGATCGGCCCATATTACATCCGTTGACTTGAACAAAAAATCTGCACTTCACCCGTAAATTATCCCTAACAAGAAGAATGGAAAAGAAAAAACTGCACGTAAGGTCTCGTACCTGCATGTTTTCCATTCTACGAGTTACAAACCCACACCTTCGCCATCCAGCTTCTGCCGCCAAGGATTTCACATCACATCATATCAATTCATCGCTACACTTCAATTCACCTAAATCTAGATCCAATCTGAGCCTTACTAGGCTATACACTCTCACCCCTTATCCTTCAAATCAACAAACATCCAACCTTCAAGCGGCGCCCATTCATTCATTCACCCACCGCTTCACATAACCAAGTAAGTAAGAAGCAAGTCCGAAGTCAACTACCGGAGCCAAGCCAAGACTTCACCCTACTATCCTACCCTTTATACCTTATACCACCACCACCGCCACAACTATACCGTATTCGCAGCATTGACAAAGCTTAACAGAAGCCCGTCACGTCACCACCGCGCTATTATCATAGCTATAGTGCCGTATCCTCTTCGCAAAAGTCGGATTCGTGCTAAGGAGGGTTCTGTCCAATCGCTGTTTGACTTTTGCTTAAAGTGTGGGGAAGGGGGGGGGGGTCTTCGTGCTCTCTCGTTGGCTCGGTTGGCCTTAGCTCCAATCCGACTTTTACGAAAAAGGATACGGTACTACGGTACCGGTGCTCTAATAGCGAACGCTAATTCTTGGAGTGGGATAGTTTTTTTTTTTTTTTATTGTTGCGCGGTTGTTGGGTTGGTAGGGTTGGTAAGGGGGGGACTTGGAGCTCCTGCCGTGGGGGAAAGTTGCGTGCTGTGCTTCGGGGTTGGTACCGTAGACGAGGTTTGGGGGATGTGCTTGAAGAATTATTACGGTATCATAATAGTGTAGGGGGCGTTGTGTGGGAAGGTAAGTGTTAGATTGGATGTGTTATGTGAAAGATACGGTAGATAAAAGTGCTTACGGTAAATACAAAAAGTTATCGTTCTACCATGTTTCGTACAGTACACGGTATAGTACAGTATAGGTATCAATGTGGAGTGTCTATCTATTATTTTTTTTCTTTTTCGGAAGGTGTCAAGTAACTTACGCAGTAAATGGTGATATATGTATTGGTGTTGTTCTGGGTTAAGTACAAGACGTTTGAATACCGACGGACGAGTTCATCTCATCTCACCACCACTTCACAAAACTATCTGACAAAAATCACGCTCCAGAGTACGATGCAGTGGAAGATAGCTTTTAAAAACACAAATTTTCATTACCCCCCCCAACAACATCTCACCTCCCCACGATTACACAAAGCACATCAATTGCTGCAAAACACTACAAGACAAGAAAAAACCATGATATCGATATAACGAACGACTAGCACAGCACAACTCAGCAAAGTAGTATAGAAGAGACAAAAAAATGTATTAAATAATCCCCCTCATGCCATCAGCACCACATTTCCTCCCTACCAACGATTTTAAAGATAGTACACAGAAGATTTTTTGTTTCGCAGTTGACAAAAAAACACAAAAACAAGACAATACAAGACAAAGAGAAGAGAGATAAGGAAACACCTAGGCTTTGCTGGGAAAAAAGGAAAAAAAGGAATGATTGGAGGGGAAGTTATGTAGGTAAGTACGGTAAGTAAGGATGGTGAAGAAAAGGAAAGATGAAAAAAGTTACGCTACATCTACCCTGTTCATAATGTGTAGGAAGGAAGGTAGCTAAGGTGGTAAGGTAGATAAATTGACAGATGGATATATATCGAGTCTGCGACCAACTTTTTCTTGTCCAAACCCACCAACCCATCCCCATCCAACTCATTCGATATATTAATCGATAGATCACTGAGTCGCTCCACCACCGTTATTGTTATTTTTTCGCAGTACGGTGACCAGGACGGCGACGATGACGATAACCATGATGATAAGAACTGTTGAGCGTAACGCAGGTATTTAAACCCCCGTTAGAAAAAGATAAAAGTTGCAAGAAGGAAAAAGTATCCCCTCCCAATCACGATCAAGTAAAAAGCAAAGCAAAAAAGCAAAGCAAGCCCATTTCCCAAGAGTTTGCAACCCAGAAAAAGATGAAGAAAACAAGCAGGGAAAAAAAGACAAGAGTATATAATAAAGTAATTCTCATTTCCAGTGTTTTTTTTTTGGAGTATATTCAACTCGTATTGTGGAAAAATACCTAGACTTTTACCACACGTGGTTGACCTTCGTGACCACCAGTGCGACAATGATGATTGCAATGATGATGAGAACTAAAGAACCCCGGGGTTGAAAAAGGACAATGTTAGGTCAAAATTTTCCTCGAGATAATGAAAAAAAACACATGATCTGAACAATGTTTTCCCCTCCACACCCCGGAGCGTCTCTGTGGCACGAAGGTCGGAAGGAGGGGAAGCTTGGTTCCGTTTCAAGGCTCATTTCTGAGTTAGAGAGACCGCTACAGCAATCACGACAATAGCGATGATTATGAGAACTGTCCTCTAATGTTCTATGATAAAAAAAGGGAACCATCGTCACTTCCAACAATTGGAAGTGCCAAAGAAACAACGTCCAAAACAAACAAAAAAAATAGTAGAAATCGAGAATGCGAGACGCAATATAGAAAAGGATGTACTTACGGACGATGAGCAGGCACCACCACTTCTTTCTTCTTCGGGAACGAGCCTTCTCTACAGCTTCTCCAATCTCCTCTTGGGCCTTGATGACGTTTGCTGTAACCTCCTCCCCTCGCCGGTCAATATTTTCAACCATAGCCTCTTGTTCAACAACCAATTGCTCCATCTGGGTAAAGAGATCTGCGAGCTCGATGATGGTCTTCTCGATACGTTGAATCTCGTTGTGTCGTGCCTGCACTTCGCGGAGCGCAGAGCGAGCTTCACCTCGTCGATTACCAGACAAAAGCTAGAAGATGTGTTAGTACAAACAATGGTGCGCAGTCCCGAAATTGTAACTCACAGCTTGCGAGAAGATCTGCTGGCCCTGTCCATCATTACACGCTTCCTCTACTTCCTGTTCAGTAGCATCTGGACGAACAATTCTGTACTGTCTGGCCATCTGCTCACGAGCTCTCTTCTGGAAAGTAGCCTCTACCGACTGATACTTCCTGAGAACATCCTTGAAGCTACGATCCAGGTTGTTAACCTGAGGTGCCTTACTGGGATCGGTAGCGGCCTTTCCCTTTAACCTCCTGATTCTGTTGGCAAGAGTTTTGTTTAGCGCCGAAGTATCAGCGACCAAAGAGTCCAATTGATGCTGGGTTTGGCTCGAAGTAGATTCATCAATATCTGTGAGAGAGCGCTGATGAAGCGACTCGATACGAGCGATATTGGCCTTGACCTGGTCAATTCCTTCTCTAAGCTCATTTACTTCTCCAAAGAATTCTTGCTGAGAATCAGCTCCACCGGGGGCCGGGTTGTTCATATTCGCCATTTCATAGTTTCCTGTAGCTAATGGAGAGTAAGGTTCGACTTTAGTTCGGAATCCCATGATTTATCAACCTCCAGACAGATAGTGAAACTGAGAAAGGGGGTAATTACCTGCACCCCCTTGGTTGTAATCCTGACCGCCCTGAGCACTACCGTAATTATCATGTGGATTGTAGTTATCCTGCTGGGCATATGGATTGTTTTGGCGATAATCGCTAATTCAAGAAAAAAAGAGGAGAAAAGTCAGCCTCCATGTTTCTCTGGTGATATCTGCGGCTGACGTTGGAAGAGCCTCAATCCGACACATCACGGCGGATGTGTAACCAGAGGAGTCGCGAGGGGAATTAAGGCAATCGCGAAAGTCTGAAACTCGAAAGGAATAAGAATAAAACATACCCTCCGTAACCTGGTTTCTACACGTTTAAAAGTACGCGATCAGCAACAAATACCAAGTTATGAGGGAGATTGGAAGAAGGGCGCTTTCCCAATATGGTTCAACGGATAGGGGGAGGGAGGGAGAGAGAACATACACTCATGTTTGCGACTTTTAAATTCTTCGGCGCTGTAAGAAATCGACCTCGACTAACTAACCCGAGGAATTAAATTCTCTTGAACCGAGCCAAAGATTGAGAAGGGTGAAAAGTTTGTAAGAAAAAAATGGTAAGTGTAAAAGGGGGATTGATTGTATTAAAGCTGAAGGAATGAATGAAGGTAGAGAAGTGAAGGGCTGAAAAGGGAAAACGAGAAATGAGATAAAAAGATGTTTCAAGGGGGGAAAGAGGGAAAGAAAAAATAATATGAAGAAGAGAATTAGAAGGGAGAAGGAAGGAGGAGAGAGGGGTTGTGTGTGGTAAATGTGAAGGAGAAGAAGAAAGAGCAAGGGAGAAGTTAGAGAAGTCAGAAGGGGAAGCAAGCGAGGAGTTGAGGACGGAGGCTAACGAGGAAGGGAAGGCTGGGAAGAGAAATGAGAGGTTAGATAGAAGGTAGAGCGGTACCGGTACTGTTTGACTACTTTTGTCTTAGGCGAGTCGTTGAGGCGAGAGTAGGCACGAAGCTCCCTTTCCAATGAGCATATCTCGGTCACAAGGGGGAGAAGGCCACAGGGTAAATTTATTCAAAGAAAAAAAAAGCGAGAAAGCCGTCACTCGGGTCTGTTTATTTTCTGTACAGCCGTATCGTTTTCTCTCTGGCTTTCTCACCAAACAAGTCTCTTCCCCCAGCTCCTTTTGTTCCGTGACCAACAGCATTCTTCGTGATCGAGAACCATTCTTAATTACATGCATAGGAGTTGTCAGAGGAGAGGGTAACTAACCGTTTCCTCAACTATAAGGTCGCAACCTTCCGACCCTGCTAAGCACTCTGGCCATCACTAAAAAAGTACCTAATGACCAAAAATACTCTCCACAGCAGAGTCTGTACCATCGTATGGAGACAGTGGGAGTACGGTGCTCCTCAATTTTTTCATTACGGTATATCATACCTGACTTGAGTACTCAAAAAGTTTTACCTGGCTCATTCATCCAATTCCACCATAAGCTGGGTCACTCCAACGCGCACGTACCATGCCAGGGGTGTGTGTCCAATTCAATAACATAAAATTCACCAAAGGACCAGATCACCGCCTACAATTTCATCCTCCCATGTCCGTTGCCGCCATTCAAATTCTCCATGCACCGTTAACCTTTCCCTTAAGCGCAGCACAGCAAGCACAGCAAGCACAGCACGCACAGCCATCCTAACATCTAGTAATCATGGCTGTGCCTCAATGTGGCAACTTCTCCTGTACCGTAGTCTATTCTACGTGTTCGAAAATAATAAAGAAGTAAACACCGTGAGAGAACATCCCGGATCCCACTCCCTTTTTAGTCTACATGCCATAGTTTAATTTTAGCATGGATATCCTAGGTCACGAATGTCCCGCTTTCGTTCTTGTGTTCCTTCCGCCGTTTAGTCTCGGTACGGGTATGATACGAGGTTAGCTCACTCACTCGCTTCGTTGACAGAAGGAGGGGAGTAGGAATTTGAAGGAAGTAAGATGAGGTACGGTAACTTTACTAATTACGAACTCGCCTTAGTCTACCGGCTGCCTGTCTGTCTGCAGGTCAAGTCATACAGTAGCCGATATTCCGAAGGGAGAAATAATGGCATTTTTTTTTTGCAAGTTTTAAAAATTTGGTGATCTGATCTGATCAGATGGGGCTGTGGGTTGTGGTTTAGTTGTGCAGAGGAACATGTGAACAGTTTAGCTGTGGATGATATACTTTTGGGGAATTTAAGTTAGGTTAAGTCAAGGTAAGCTGGGGCGGAGGTTATGGGCGGGTGCTAGCAAGTATGATCCTCGAATAGAGTAAAGTGAGTGGATAATAAGCTCCGTTCGTACTTCGGATGATGGAGAGAGAGAAATTGTCCGTTGCATAAAAGAACTAACTGCGAGGAAGGCATTCCGCAAGCAAGAAAGGTATCATACGAGCAATGCCATTTGAATTGGAATAAATTGATTAAAGACGAAAGAAATCTAATATTGGTCCTTGAGTTCGTAACTTCATGAATTCGTCGTCATAATCAAAAGTGTTAAGTCACGGTGCAGCGTCCGTTCCTAGCACGCCACCAGCCACCAGCAGGACAACGCCCGCCCAGCATCCATCCATCAATCACTGATTAAAATAAACAGAAAAGCGCCAGAACGGTCTAAACATCATCCGGCCCACCAAACCCCGCCAATTTATCCCCGCTTCAGGAAATCTTCCTTTGGCCTTTTTTTCTTCCCAAGCTAATGGTGGAAAAGACGCGTCTCTTGTTCCACAAAGACGATACCACAGTTATCAGCCGCTTCGTGAACAGCCTTATCAGCTACTGATCCCCCGGGTGCCGCCATGTACTTCGCCCCGGATTTGTGGGCCCGGAAGACGTTGTCAACAAATGGGAACTGCAGAAGGAGGATTGTCAGATATCACATATCGGTAATCGATAAAGCACAACTTGTCTCTGTGCTCAGCCAGTTTCCATACGGAATCCGCGGGCGGGGGGAAGGGGGAGGAGACTCACAAAGGCGTCACTCGATATCGCAACTTCTTCTTGTTGACTGCGCCAGTCTTCGATCTCTTCAGGCGTGAATGGCTCGGGTACTTCTTCAAAGACGCTCTCGTACATCTCACGTTCTAGGCCGTCACCTGGCTTCGGGGCAAGTCCCGAGACGTAAAGGTCGATTGTGTTGCTCTTGTCGGGCCTTTTAGTGCCTTGCTTCCATTTGATGTCGAGGACTTTTGGATGTTGCCTGAACCACCAGTTGTCGGCTTTGTCACCTGCGAGCCGTGTGCAGTGGATTCGCGACTGTTGCCCTGCCCCGAGGCCGATGATCTGTCCGTTCTTTGCATAGCATACCGAATTGGATTGGGTATATTTCAAAGCAATGGTGGCAACGGCAAGGTCGATCAGGGCCTGTGGCGGTATTTCGTAATCGCTCGATGGCGTTATAACTCGTGAGAAGGTTTTCGCAGTGATTTTTACGTCGTTACGCTGCTGCGAGAGTGATATTCCGTATACTTGGCGAGTCTCTATGGCTGGTGGCTGTAATTGCAGTTTAGCAGTTGCTTGAATTGGGGCTTGGATGACTATTGCTGTTCACCTTGTAAAAGGGATCAATCTCTAAAATCGTATATTTTCCGCCTTTCTTCTTTTTAAGAATCTCGAATGCCTCCGGAGTGTATGCGGGTGCGATAACACCATCCGAGACTTCTCTGCTGATGATTTTGGCCGTTGTTACATCCACGGTGTCACTCAGTGCGATCCAGTCCCCGAAGCTGCTCATTCGGTCAACTCCTCTAGCTCTAGCATACGCACATGCTAGGGGACTTTCATTGAGTCCTTCGATATCACCCACGAAGCACACCGTCTTTTCCACAGCTGATAACGCTATTCCAACAGCAGCACCTGCCGGAGAAACATGTTTGAATGATGCAGCAGAGGGCAAATCGAGAGATTCCTTGAGTTCTTTTACCAACGGCCACGAATTTAGTGCGTCGAGAAGGTTAATGTAGCCAGGTGAGCCGGAAAGTACCTTGATAGGAAGTTCCCCAGACTTTACAAAGGCTTGTGCAGGACTTTGGTGTGGATTTGCCCCATAACGGAGACTGAGCTGCTGTCGACCGTCACCCGCATACCGTTTCCGAAAGAATTCAGCAATTGCGGAATCATAGTCAGCAGTGTGCTCGAAGGCTTTTAGAGCATATAGCTTCCTTGAAGCTTCAGAAGCTTCTCCATTTTTGATTTCCTCCAGAAAAGAGGGGTAATCGGCGGGGTCGGAGAGAATGGTGACACGAGAGTGATTCTTTGCCGCTGCACGGAGAAGAGTAACTCCCCCGATATCGATTTGTTCGACGGCCTCAGATACGGTGACATTGATCTTTGTGATGGTGTCCTTAAATGGATAGAGATTGCAAACTACATAGTTTACCTTTCCGATATTCTGTTCCGCGAGATCCTTTTCATCGGACTCTAGGTCCTGGGCGAGGATACCTATTGTGTTAGTGAAGCTGTCAGAGCGTTGCAAATTCTTCGATTACGATATAAACAGAGACTACCCGCGTGCACTGCAGGATGAAACGTCTTGACCCTCCCATCGAGCATCTCAGGAGCATGCGTTATGCTACTAACATCCCTTCAATCACACATGAATCCGTGAGCAAGCTTGACCACCGGACAAGTTTAAGCATATCGAATGGAGAGGTGAGGAAACCTACTCGACAGACATGCCTGCGTCCCTTATCAAAGTGGCCGTGCCCCCCGACGCCAGAATCCTAACCCCATTCTGAGTCAGACCCTTAGCCAAATCTAACAATCCCGTCTTATTATACACAGACAAAATTGCTAGAAGGAACAATTAGTTTATTAGCTAGCTGCTCCTCTTCTAAATTTTTTTTTTGAAAAGCCGTTAACCCGCACCATCCCCCCAAGATAAGAAGACGCCAAACAAACCTGTCTTTTGAGAACCTTGTGAACTCATTCTTCTTTGACAATTGGAACGAAGGGCCCAATTTGTTTTAACCCTTAACAGCTAACTAAGTTAATTCAATAAATCAATCAGTCACGTTCCTGAGTTCAAATCAAAAAAAGAGCCACCCTAAGTTTCGCAAAACAAAAAAGTGTTTGAGGTGAAGCGAAGAAATACTAAGAAACAGTAAACGGATGAGGGGCTGGCTGCACGCGCTGCACGTCATTCGAGCGTTGCATGTTTGCTTTTTTGTCCTATCGAAACCTCCAAAAGCGGTATTCCAAAACCGAATTTAGGCTGTCATAGGGTCGTTGTGTATGCCGGGCAGGGCAGGGCTTAGGGCTCGGCGGGAATGCTTGTCTTAGATCGGATGGATGATGGCTTCTTCTTTTCATGAATGAATCAAATCAAATCAAGTCCAGACGCTTCCTCCTCCACCCGCCGAGAGGGGGCTTTCTGTTCTCTTGGCGGGGGATAGATAGTTGGCCTACGATCTGATGATACGGTATCATATTGCTTGGTGTTGTGTCATTAATGGATCGTTTCCTGCTGTTCAGTTTGGTTTTGAGAGTGAGTGAGTTCATTTACGACATGGTGCTAGGAGGAGTTGGTTAAGTCTGGTTGAATTGGCAGTTCATCGTATGGCTTAGTCTGGACTTTCTTTCTTGGTTTTTGCTCTATCATGATAAACTGCGGGAAATGTTCATACAGAAATTGATTCAGTTATCGTGCTCGTAGGCTTTTTTTGATGTGTCTGTGATTGAATGTGCAGTTTATCGTAGCTGAGGCCTGCGGTTTACGTACACTCGCGTTCGCAAAGTCTTCGTAACCATGCTCCGTTGCCGCTACAACCTTTCCAAAAGGTTTTATTACTTGTTACACAACCCACGATTTGGGTTTTCTACCAATCATCTACTGCCACATGAGTTTTGAGTGGGCTTCATGTCTTCTCCAAATATTATCGAACTTCTATGAGAGGAAGTCCAGGTGTTGAGGAAGAAGGTTAAAGAGATGGAGATTCAATTGTGGCTTGCAACGAGGAACCCAGTTCCCACACAGTCGCGAAGCAAAAGGGCACAATCAGTGCCTACCAAACCCAGGACTATCCATGAGGGTACTCCTATTGCACTCAGGGCTCTTGTACAAAAATCATGTATTTGAGCTAAAGTCATAAGTGAGGGGAAGAAGAGGAAGGTTATCAAGGAGAATTTGGAGAGGGCGAAGAACGAGGCAAAAGAGGTGGGGAGGGTGCCTGACCCTGAAGAAAATAGGGGAAAGGGTCTTCTGGTGATGGCTAAAGTTAGTGGTGTGTGGTGGGATGATGGAGTTGGTAGGGTGATTGAGGGGTTAAAGGAAGCGGGGTTTGTGAGTTGTGAGGGAAGGAGATGGTTGGTGGACAAGGAAGAGAGGGTGAAGAGGATGAAACAGGAGAGGAAATCATTGATGGTAGTAGTGAGGGTGTATGGGTGTTAGGATTGCTTCTACAATCACTCCTATTATATAACCGTGCAACAGGCAACAATGATAAATGACTATTATCGTATTGTACTGGAAGGGGATAAATACTCAGAGTCGTATTTATTCTTTATTTAATCTTCCTAAGACTAAGTTCTCGTATTTGTATTAGTCTTCCTAAGACTAAATTCTCGTAATCGCACTTATGAGTAAAGAGAGTAAAGGTGTTTTATATTCATAAAGTCATAAAGTTATATCTAGGAAATAACTTAGGTGGTTGCGTGAAGAACTAACTACTACGTCATATCCTCCCCCTTATATAGTCCTTCCCCCAACCCGCTTACAAATCAATAACTGTTTATGAGTCACAACTGTGACTCATATATTCGCGTAACATAATAACCACATGACCATAATTTGGTCATGTGCGAAACTCACATGACTTCTAAATAAGTCATGTGCACAAAATCAACTAATAACTTCAAACAAGTTATTGCGCAATTAAATCAAATATAATAACTATGACTCACAAGTGCGAGTCATGTGTGAAACTCACATGACCTAATTGGTCATGTGTGCGAAAACATTACAAACCTATGACCTCATAATTATGAGTCATGTGAAAACCCTTTTCCGCGCTAGGTTTGTAACAATGGGAGGGAGAGGGTGTATGGGAGAGAGAGGGTGGGGGAACTGTACTGTGCTGGCCTTTGGGTTGGTAGGGTATAGTGCTCAGTGAGGAAGTTTGTGGTGATACCAGTGAAGAGGAAAGGAGTGGGGTGGGTAAGGGCAGTGGAGAAAGTAGGTGAGAGGGTGGGGGGTATGGAGGTAAGTGTGGTGGGGGTGGTGGCGCAAGTGGGTGAGAGGATGACAAGTATGGAGAAGAATGTGGTGAGGGTGACTGAGGAGCAAGGTGATAGGATGGGTGTTTTGGAGGAGAAGGTAATGGGGGCGATTGTGGAGGGTATAAAGGTATTGGGGGAAGGGATGGGGTTATTGCGAAAGAAGATTATGGAGAAGGTAGAGGTGTTGGAAAGGGAGAGGTTAGTGCAGACACAAATTAAGGTAGTGCCTGCGGGACTAAGTGGTTATAGGCGAAGATGAAAGATCTGGTTAAATTGTTTAGTTTTTTTTGATTGTCTGGTGTGGGACTACAGAAGACACTTAATTTAGTATAGAAAACTGTAGTTTCATCAGAATAAAAAGGAAAAGTTTATAATAAAAAAAAAAAAAAAAAAAATAAAATAAAAAAAAAAAAATTTTATTACAAAAAAAAAAAAAAAAAAAGTCTTTGTAACCACACATGTAACTGTGGCTGTTCAGTGGCAACCACTGATGTGCCTTGCACCAATAGGATGTAACTTCAGGGAAGTTTTGCAACAGCTGATGAAATTGCAACAGCTGATGAATGTCAAGACTCTCGAGATAACTTGATCCCTTTATTGAAGATTTTTAGAAGACATGAATACTATATTCCATGCCATAGTAAGGAACAATAGCAGGATGAACTAAGAATTACCATAGATGAAGAACTCATGTGGTCAAGTTGAAGTTATGTATTTTTAGTGGGTAGTACACCAACTTCAACTTAGCTGTGTGAGTATACTGAATGAGAAAATAATAGAGTAAGATAAAGGGCCAGGTACTCAATAGAGATACTAGGTAAGACTAGAGGCAGAGATATATATCTCCAAATAGCTAACAACTTCAGAACCCAAACAAAACCCCTAAAAACAGTATAAAATATAAGAATCCTAAACAAAACTTATAATCCCCAATAGTCCAAGAATAATCCAGAAGTATCATGATTCATAAATCCATAAAACCAATGCCTAAGACCTATGCCAACTGGTATAAAGGGTAAAAGAAACTAAGCTAATGATAATCCTATACAGAATAGTATAGAGTATGGAAGAAATCAACCAAAGCATGATACTAGATATTAAATAGTATAAGGTATAAAAGAAACATATACTACAACCCTTTGCTAATACTTGACAATCTCATAACTGCCTAATAGTGTATCTATAAAGTAGTAGATAGGAGATGAAATGGAGAAATCATAACTAGACATCAAATAACAAGACATCAAGAGTGAGGACTAGGCAAGTAATAGAGATGCTAATAAAGGATAGAGTAGAGATATATATACCAATATACCTCTAAAATAGTAGAACATCACTCTAACTAAACTCTACATAACTAAACTCTACAAATATATTATACTTATCAGTATCCAGAACATTGCTAGATAATGCACTCACAATAGATTGATGATTCGGAAACTCATACCCTATATGACTAGATATAAATTCAAACAAAACCTTCATTTGCCTAAGTACCTGATTCCAAAGAGCATAAGGTATATCATAAAAACTCTTGAAATTGATTATTAGATCATTAGTAGGAATCAACTCAACTCATCAGCCTATGATAAGTTTAGTTTGACAAGTTAATAGAATTATGAATACCAGTCAACGAGATCCAACACATCTGATAGACTGATCTTCTATTATGTCAAGAAAACACTAATTCTTCTCAGGAGCCTTTGACTCAGGATCTGGAGATTATAGGGCTGCCAGAGATAGTGAATTTCAAGAGTTCTGATAGTAGCATTGACTCTCCTCTCTTCCTCAAGGAGCAAAATAATTCTAAGGGGATTCATCTTATAAGGTGAGGGTTGGCATTAAGCTCGGTCACTTCCTCTCTCTTTAAAATAAAAATAAAATATATAAAATATAAAATAAAATAAAAAAAAAGATCTCTCAAAAGTGTTTCCTCTTGTCCAAGAACTAATCCTGTCAAGACTGAAAGTAAAAAAGAAAAAGTAAAAAAAGGAAAAGAAAAGAAACTCAAGACTATCAAAAAATAAAGACTATCAAAGGTAGTCCTCAATGTCAATGTCCATGCTGAGGTAATTCACAATGCCTCTGTCTCATAATATTCCTATGCTCTGCTGGCCCTGTAGGTGTAACATGTGTACATGTTCTGGCAACTGTATACTGGTTACGCTTATGTTTTCCTTTGTCATGTTATGTTGTTTGTTTTGCTTTGATTGGTTGATTGTTTCACTACTGGTATCACTAGGATTCTGGTAACATGTTATGTTTGTTTTAGTTATGCTTTTGTACCAGCAAGGTTGTGACCTAGGGATTCCAAGGGAAGGAATAGTCATGGATATCGGCGGTAGAGATAGGTCTTCAGTGAAGGATTGCCTTGGGCTTTCAGGATTCTGGTAGGATCACAAGATTTCGGTAGTGTGCACTTACCAGTAATGACAGTAGTTGCGTGTTTTCAGGAGCCTCTACCTTGGGTGGAGGAAATCATGTATTTAGGATAGGCTTCCTGACTAGCAGGAAACGCCAGACTTCAGACAGAACCTAGATAAGAAATATACTAGGTTGAACGGCGATTCTCTTGCTCCCTTTCCCCTTTCGCTTCTTCTAAGACCTTCTTGTCTTTACCTCTCTAGTCTCCCTTAGGAATCGAATGATAGCTGGTCTACTGCCAATCCCTATTGTATTAGTTCATACAGGTTACCACCTGTTACAGTAGGCCTCCCTTGTCCTTCCTCTTCTCTCTTGTCAAGTTCTCTTGACCATCTCACACTCTCTCTCAGATATTGCTCAGGTGCCCTTTTATAGATAGTTGCAAGTATGAGGGCTGCAATCATGGCTGTGGGGAGGGTGTAATACTGGTCACCAGAGGGACATAGTACTGTCTTCAAGAGGAATGCAATTGGAGCTGTAAAAATGAAATGTCATCATGATTGTCTGAGTAGTTATTAGAAGAATGTAGTGACAGGTGCAGGAAAGATGTAATTGTAGTTGTAACAGAGAATTGTCATTGGAGTTGTAAGCATAATTGCAATAGAGATACTGGAATCATCATGATAGGAATGTAATCATAATATTTGCCGACTGCTGAAAACCCTCAAATGACCCATAAGATTATGCACATTGAACATCCAACAAAAACAAAATTATCTAAAGAACAAAAGTCACAAACACTAAAATCTAACAAAAAAAACACAGAATAATGACTAAACTATAACATGACATAAAATATCCTCTATACTAGTGACAGCTGCTCTCAGGATAGGAGTTAGGATAGTAGGAGACTGCAGGGAGCTGTTGGGGATTGTTGGAAATAGTGGAGGGTTGGTAGGTGATGGCAAGGGGTATTATTATTATTATTATATATCATTACGCTTATGGAGCCATGTGGCTATGAAGCAGTACTAACATACATATAGGCACTCACTAGTGCTGGGGCTATGATCCATCTCTTTCTACATGCTAGTATCATCTTTTGAGTGGGCCATGCATGAGCCGTAATGACAAAGGAAATCCTCCACTCCGCCTAAAGCCTACCGAATATTAACAAAGGAAATACAAGTAAATAAACACCTAAGCTGCCTTCCTCCTCCTCTCCGCGGCTGCCTGCTATGCATTGATGTAGGTGGTACACTCCTTGGAGGTTCCTGGGTTGGGTTCATTGCAGTTATTGCACTTGATAGTGGTGTGGAGGCATGCCTTGCCCCTGGTAGAGCACTGAGATCTGCTGCAAAAGTGAAGGTGTGTAGGGTGTTCCTGGGTGCAGATAGCACAGTGGATGGTACCAGTACACTAGGTGGGGTGATGGCTGAAGGCCAGGCATTAGGAGCATTGGGTGTCAGGACCAAAGGACAGGTAACGTTGTGCCTTAAACTTCCTTCCAAAGAGAGAGAGGCCACTTCTCAGGACCTTTTCTGTAGCGTCTTTCCCAACCAGAGTGATCACTATTGCTGATGCTGCTTTGTCTTTCTGTTGGGTTTCTGTGGTGAGCCATCTGGGAGGGTGGGGGAGGTGGAGGCCAGGGTTGAATTCTTCAATCTTGGTTTTGATCATGTTAAATCCTTCAGGAGTGGAGGGAATGGTGGTTGGGATGCCGTGGATAATGACCTTGTGCTAGATTTCATCCTGTCTGAGGCCAGTTACAGCCAGAATGGTAGATCTTGCTGCCTCCTCAATGGATTGTCTGTGATGTTTGAGGACGGCAGAGGTGGTAGTGATTTCCTTGGTGATAAGGACTACATGGTGGTTTGCGGTAAACTCAATGGTAGCAATAAGGAGTTTCTTGATTGCTGCATTCATTGTGTTTCTGATAGTGAGGGTGTTTGTTTCATCTGGGAGTGATGTGCCATCTCTTTCAATGACAATAGTACAGTTGCATTTGGTGGGAAGAGCAGGAGTGGCCTCTTTGTTTGATAGAATAGTAGAGGGCTTTGCTGAGAGTGATTTGGCTACTTTTTGCACCCAGGTAGGGGGTTATTGTTGTTGCTTTGGTATGGGGAGGGTAGATGGTGGTGTGGTTGTTTGGTGTTGAAGTTTTGTTTCTAACAACGCAACTCTGGAGGTGAGGGTAGCTACCTAATCTTTCAAGGCTTGGGTGTCCTGGATGTGCTGTTCTTGGACAATAAGGAGGTGGTCTTGTAGTGCTCGAAATGTTTCATGAAGGAGGTTGATTTGGGTAGTGAGTTCTTAGTAGGATGCTTGAGTGGTTTTTGAGGTAGGAGGAGGACAAGGAGAAGAGAAAGCAGATTCCTCATCATCACTGAAGCTGGGACCATTGGCTGGACTAACAAGAGAGACTTGATCATCTGTCATGTGTGTGTCCGCTGGTGAAGATTGTTGAGGGGGGAAGTTGTGAGATTGGAGTGGACTGGTGAGGGGGTTCCTGCCACCCCTACCTCTGCCCCTATGTCTGGCAGACATCAGAGGTGATGGAGAATGGGCTTAGTTGATAATTGTGTTAAAGCAACAAATAGGAGGAGATGATTTGTTGGTAAAAGTCTTTAAAGTGAGAGGTGAAGCGGTGAGAATTGGTTGTTGACCAATAAGAGTAAAGCTTGGTGAAAGATTTGGTGTAGTTTTTTCTTTTGCTGTGGTTGTAATGGCAATGGAGTCGATGGCAAGTGGTAGTGGGGAGGGTTGTAAGAGACATAGGTGATGGCAGTCCAAGGGGATAGCAGAGGACTATAGGGGACTGTAGAGAACTCTATATCCTCTTAGTTCTTAAAACTGCAATGATAAGATGGTAGTCACCTGTAGTTCATCAAGTCCTAATTCTCCCAGGAGTAATCCATCTGAGCACCCCTGAAAAGATTGACTACTAGTTGTAGTCTATCCTATCCTACAATAAAGATGGACAGATTGGATGGCTAGGAATCCTGGACAGGGCTGAGCAGTGAAGTGAAGGATGTGAAGCTTCTAGTACCATCTGCTGAGTAGTTTAAGGTACAGGGACTGAAAGACTGAAAAGTAGAATGGTCAGGCCTGGTACCTAGTACTTAGCGATGTCTGATATGGGGGCATATTCTTGTACTTGTTGGAAATGGATGCTGTTTGGCATGCTCACCATACCCTATTCATTCAGCCATTCATCCATTCATTCAGCTGTTTTTTTTTTTTTGTTTATTTGCCCATCTGTTTGTTTGCTTTTCTGCCATTTGTTATTTGTTCGTTGTTCACCTTTTTCACCGTTTGCCTTTTTGCCGTTCACTTACCGCACCACAGGAGGAAAGTGCGGGAGCCACATGGGTGGGGGAGGGAACAGTACAGGCATGGGAATGGTACGGGCATGGGAATATTACGGGTACAGGGATGGTATGGGCATGGGAACGGTGTGGGCATGGAAATGGTATGGGCGCAGAAACGGTATGGATGCAGGAGTCAATGTGACTGCCTGGAACTATGGGAGTCTTTGTGAAGTTTGTCTTTCATTTGTTTGTTAGCATGGGAGTTCTGTGGAGGAAAGGGGAACTTATTGGAAGAGGCTATGCAAGAGTGGACAAACTGGATATTTTGTGGTGATCAGTGGAATGATGGGAGGATTTCCTTATCGTGATTTATATATACTCCTGTCTTTACCATTGTGTTAGTTAGTTGTGCTTTTAGTGAGAGCGAGAGAGTGTTGTTGAATGAGAGAGAGAACTTCTCCACTTTACCCAGTGATCACAGTTTTCAACCTGCCAAGTGACTAATCGCTGTTTTCGTTGTGTCACAGGCTATCATTGGTCGGTCTAAGTACTTGCCATTCAAAAGGTTATGAGCTCGGCTTGATGCAAAATTCTGTTGCTCTGATCGACGATATCTGATGAACCTTTGATGATTATCATTTTGGTTGACATTGACGATACTCGTGCCAAGGTAGTGGCGTGAGTGCCACTACCCCTGGATGTTCACAAGCTCACAACCTGGGGCACTCAACTGAGTGCCTGACAGCTCAACGTAACTTTGTGGCTCAACGTAACTTTGTGGCTTACCATAGTAACTTTGTGGCTCAACGTCAATTTGAGTCTTACTATACAAGAAAGGTAGACTGTATTGAATATTTTATGTTACATTTGTTTGTTTTTTTGGAGCCTTACTTGTCGTTTTTTAATACCAGCTACTATAACTCTAGATAACCTTTTTTTATAGGCTAGAACTTTACGTCTATCCTTAACATAGGCTTTCATGTCATCAATTAAAGGCTTTTGCTCAGCCTGCTCAGCCTTTTTCCTTGCATTCAGTGCCTGTCTCAACTGTCTTTCCACCTTTTCCACCTCAGCATCTTCCTTGTTTTTTACTATTTGCCGTGCTTCAGAGGCATATAGAACCCCTCCTTTCTGCACCTGCCTTCGTGTCTGCCCTCTGCACCTTGCATTTCTTGCCTGTTCTACTGCCCGTGTATTTTCCATATGCTCCATTGCTAGGGCCCCTGACTGTGCCTGAGCAAGCCCACCTTGCAAAACAAGTTTCAACCTATGTTGAAATGTAGGAGAAATTTCCGAGGCATCACGTAATAATTCTTCCCCCTGCCGTTTCAGGCTATGAATAGTGAGAGGAATAGAGGGTGATGATCCATCTGGTGGAGTTGCTTGTTGGATAAGGCCAATTGGCTGCTCACGGAGCTTGGTGATAACAATATCAGCATCCCATGGAATAAGACCAGTAGCCCGCCAGGCTGAGCGAATAGTGGATTCTTTGAATGTTTGCTGATGTATAGAGTCGATTCTATCCAAAAATTCGACTTTATCAAAGTCACCACATCCAGATCGAGTTGCTGCCTCAATGGCTTCAGCATGGTAATGCTTATATGGTTGGAAAACAACCACATCAAGTGGTTGAAGAAGGTGGCTGGTATGAGGAGGAAGACAGAAGACGACTATATTGTGAATATCACAATATTCAAGAAACTGTTTGGTGCAGTGCGACCCATAACCATCAAGAAGGAGGAGGCGATAAGAACCAATTTGGCGCTTAGATGAAAAGAGCTGAAAGTGGATAAGCCACTTAATACACAAGTTGTCATTGGAGTAGCCAGTCTCTGAGGTGCCTACCAGGTAATCATCTGGTATTGAGGTTGTTGTATACCAAGGCTCCTGGTGGATAATACCAGGTACAATAATCATCGGTGGCAGGACGTGTCCATCTCCACTAATTGTCTCACAGACTGAGATAAGCTCACGATTGGTTGAGCTCCCAAGATATGCTTGACGGTTTGGGTCACATGTAATAATCCACTGGTCTCTACCAATTCCAATATGGAAACCGGTCTCATCGAAATTATACATATCGCCATCTTGAATATTATACTTTTGGCGAACCTCTTGGTACTTTTGGAACCACATGCAGATATCTTCAGGCTGATGTGCATTTTTGCAGTCAATGTCAATAGTTCGTTGCTTCCGAATAAAGTACTCTGGATGGTGACTCAGGAATCGGGGAGCCCAATGGTCACTGACAACAGGTGGTGCAAGGGGGCCACTATGTGCATTGCGTAGGATTGTGTTTGCACAGCTTGAGACCATTTGTATGCGAGCACTGGTGCCAATTGTGTCTAGTCAGTCAAGGTACTGGCACATAGCAATTTCTTGATCATCAGAAAGCTTTTGATTAGTGGCAGGACGCTCTTTTCTCGAAGGAAGACCTTGCCAGCAGTGGCGGAGTTGAGATACAGGTATTTCAAAAGAACGAGCAACTGCTGCAAGATTGGGATACGCATTATTGGCTTCGTAGAGTGAGTTGACAGCAGCCTGAATGCGAATTTCAATATCGTTATAATCCTCAACCCTCTGACTGGGGAGCGTAAATGTTGGTTTGGGTGGCATGATGAATTGTGATGTGGAAGGACTCTGATGGGTTTGATGAAAGCACTATGAAAGTACTACTTTGAACTAATATAATTATATAATTACACTGAGCCACAAAGTGATGTTGAGCTTCAAATTGACGTTGAGCCACAAAGTTACTATGGTAAGCCACAAAGTTACGTTGAGCTACAAAGTTACATTGAGCTGTCAGGCACTCAGTTGAGTGCCCCAGGTTATGAGCCTGCGAACATCTGGGGGTAGTGGCGCTCACGCCACTACCTTGGCACGAGTACCTTGCGAAATACAAACCATTGTTGACCACCAATTCACATTACACAGAACACCTCTCAGTTACTCAGTCGATTGCTCACAATGTCCAAAACCACCGGTCAAGAAGTTAACATTCTTGCTTCTCTTGGAATTAAGCCTCTCTCCAAAGCTGCCAACTATTGAGAATAGAGGTTAGCTGTGATAGATATCCTTACTGAGAAGGGATATTGGCAAATCGTTTCAGGCAAGAGTGAATCCCTGGATGATAACACCATTCTGGTAACTGAAGCAGCTATGCTTTGGGGGGAGAAAGCAAATAAGGCTCGGAGAATGCTGGGCAGGCTCTTGGACAGTGCACATCATGAGTTGTATGCAGAGGTGTGGGATCCAAAAGAGTTATGGGAGAAGTTGGAAAAGAGGTATGCTGGGAAGGATCAGGCTAGGATCTGGTTCCTGTGAGAGGAGTTGTCTAAGGTAGAGTATCGGGATGATAACCTTATTGACTATATTTCCAGTCTCGAGAAGCTGTTCCACCAGTTAGCTGCTGCTGGTGACATTCAAGCTGAGAAGGATAAAAAATACCTCCTACTATCAAAACTACCATTGCCCTACCATCCCTTCCAGACCTCAGTTTGGAATAACTCTAACTGTGATGGAATGGCATATGATGATATATGCGACTGTCTGATACTTGAGCACCAGCAGTTGACAAAGGCAGACGCTGCCGAGACTGGAGTGACAAATACCTTCTATGCTGATCAAGGAGGAAAAGAGAAGAGTTGGAAAAGAGATCAGAGGCAGGGAGGTCAGGAACAAAGTATTGGGAAAGACAGTTGTTTCTATTACAAAGAGAAGGGTCACTGGGCAAATAAATGTCCAAAGAAGCAGGTTGCAGTGAAGTCTCAGAGAAGAACCTTTGGTGGTAGGAAGTGGGGTCAGAACCATCAGAATAGTCAGAACCGTGACACTCAGGGCCAGAGTGCAAACACAGCATCAGTAAAGGGATCACCTCAGGCATGGACTGCGATGGATGAAAAGTCAGCAAACATTTCACAGTCCAAGTGGGTTTTAGATTCTGGTGCCACTCACCATATGTCCTCCAATTGTGGTCAGTTCCAAAATCTTACCCCTATTCATACCCAAATCCATATCGCAAATGGAAGTACAATGACTGCTGAAGGTGAGGGTGATGTTCTTTTGACTCTAGCAATGGATGTTGAGGGAGTCAAAAATGAGTTTGTATTGAAAAGAGTATTATTTGTTCCGGAGATGGGTAGTAGTAGGCTTATGTCAGTCCGCTGTATCCAAGCTGCTGGGGGAAGAGTTTACTTTGGTATACCTACTGCTGATACTGTGAGTATCACATATGGGAAGAAACTCTTCAGCATTGCAAGACTTGAGCACAATGCCTATATCCTCCAGACTGACTCAGACTCAGAAAATGTCGAAGCAAATCCAGCAATAGCAGTGACCAAGCATGGGTCATTGTTGGATTGGCATTACCGCCTAGGGCATATCAGCTTTGATAAAGTCAAACAGCTTGCAGAGAACCATACAGAGATTGTGATTGATAGCAACTGCTCGAACCCTACCTGTATCAGTTGCATCAATGCAAAGCAAATACGCAACCTAAACTCCTCCCCTACTACTCGAACTACTACTGCACTACTTGACCTAGTTCATACTGATCTTGCTGGACCTATGAAAATACCCTCCCTGGCAGGGACTCGCTATTTTCTCCTATTTATTGATGACTATACAAGATACACAGTTGTCTACACAATCCGGCAGAAATCAGGAACCTTCTCCAAGTTCCAGGAATATAAGGCCTTGGTAGAAAACTATCACAACTGGAAAATCAAGGCTCTGAGAAGTGATAATGGTGGAGAATACACTGATCAGGTTTTCTCTAAATTTCTTCATGATTGTGGTATCTCACATGAAAAGACTGCCCCATACTCACCAGAACAAAATAGAGTTAGTGAAAGAGCAAATCAGACATTGATTGGGTGTGCCAAGGCAATGATTGCAGACAATCAGTTGCCTGATGAACTCTGGGCTGAAGCAATCTACACTGCTATTTACCTCAAGAACCGAAGCTCTACTACAGCCATTTCAAAAGATACTACACCCTATGAACTATGGACAAGTCACCATCCTAACCTCTCTCACCTTATTCCTTTTGGCACTCGAGCCTTCCACCATATCCCAAAAGCTAAGCGGAGTAAGTGGGAGAATAGTGGTGAGAAGTGCCAAGTAGTTGGCTATGAAGGAATAAACCAATATAGCGTAATGATTGGAAGGAAGGTTTTAGTGGTTAGGGATATTAGAGTAGTAAAGGACTTAAAAGAGAAAGAGAAGACAGAGGATAAGGGAGAAGTATTGGAGATTGATTCTGATCAGGAAAGTGTTGAAGATACTCAAGATACAGCTACACAACTAACTATTGCTCGACCTCCTTTTGTTCTACCACCTATTGCTCAACCATCTATTGTCTCTCCACCGCAACCACCACCTCACATACCAGAAGGGAGCAATACTCCACTAGCATTATCCAGACCCCACTGAGCAAATGCAGGAAAGTTCACTTCCACCTGCTTTCAACATGAAGTATTCCTTGCTACTGTATCCTTGGATACCGATGAGCCTAGCTCATATTCAGAAGCAGTTAACTTGGCAATGGCAACAGAATGGATCATGGCAATTGATGAAGAGCTAAAATCAATTATCATTAACTATACTTGGGACATAGTGGATCTACAAAGAGGGAGAGTACTGGTGAAATGTAGGTGGGTATTTAGAGTCATGTGGGGAGCTGGAGGTGAAATCATAAGATACAAGGATCATTTGGTTGCCAAAGGATTTATACAGCACTATGGCATCGATTACCTAGAGACCTTTGCCCCGGTTGTCAAGCTTATATCACTCTGCATTATTCTCTGTTTAGCTGCAGCTCAAAACTATGAAATAGATCAGACTGATATTATAGCAGCATACCTACTCGGCAACCTGGAAGAAGAAATATACATGGACATTCTAGAGGGTTTAGCTGTAGAAAGTGATGGTACTTGTTCGAGGAGAAAGAAAGTATGTAAGCTCTTGAAAGACTTGTATGGACTGAAGCAATCAGGGAGGATTTGGAATCAAGAGTGAGACCAACACTTGGTAGGAAAATGTGGTTTCAGGAGAAGTGTGGAAGATCATGCCATATATTTGAAGAACTTAAAAGATGGAAAACACAGTTGCTGGGCACTCATTTGGGTACATGATGTTCTTTGGGTTGGACCTCGGTTTATAGTGGATGAAGCAAAAGCATTGCTGGCAGAACAGTTTCCAATCACAGACCTAGGAAAAGCTCACTTCTTCCTTAGAATTGAAATTACTTGAGAGTCTGGTCAAGTTATGCTAGATCAAGCTGCTTATATTCAGAAAATCCTTGAACAATTCAATCTAGCTAATGCTTTCACCATCTCAACCCCACTAAATCCTGGAACCAAGCTTGAAGCGAATGTTGAACATGACTTGGAGGCAGATGAACAGGAATACCAGAGTATGATCGGAAGCTTGATGTATCTCATGCTATGTACAAGACCCGATATCGCCTATGCAGTTGGAGCCCTAAGTCGATTCAACAGTGGACTGAAGACCAGCCATATGATTGCCACAAAATATCTACTCCACTATGTGAGCAAAACTGCTAGTCTGAAATTAAGACTTGGACCCTTTACCAACACCATCCTCCACCCGATACTCTATAGTGATGCTGATTGGGCGGGTGACCTGAATACTCAGAAAAGTACTGGTGGCTATGTGTGTATGATCGAGGATGTGGAGGGATCTATAAGGTCAGCAGTATCATGGTCAAGTAAGAGGCAACAAATCGTCACACTATCATCTACTGAAGCTGAATACAAGGCTCTTACGCAAACTGCGAAGGAAGCTATTTGGGTTTCCGAGTTCATCACAGAATTCCTTGATGGCTCACCAGAGAAGCCCAACATTAGAATAAAGCTGCTTCAGCTATAGTCCTCACAATTGCTGACAAAGACTCCGTAGACAAGGCCCTCAGCAAAGGTCTCTCCCTCTTTGGCAGGAAGTTCAAGGTTCAATGTTACTTAACCTTTGGTCCTGACACCCAATGCAACAAATGCCTAGCCTTTGGCCATCACACCAGCCAATGTACTGGCAAACACACTGTGCCATATGCTCCCAAGAGCACCCAACACACCTCTACACCTGCGGCAGCTCAGATTGTCCTATCAAGGGCAAAACGTGCCTTTACACCACCACCCATTGCATCAACTGCAAAGACTCCCACCAAGTGACATCCCAGAAATGTCCCACCTACATCGCGGCACACCAGACAGCAACTGAGAGGAGGAACAGGGCTACTTACATTTCCTTACTTTTATTCTCTTCTATCTGTTAGGCTTTAGGTGGGGTGATGGATCTCCTTTGTCATTACAGCTCATTTGTGGCCAAATCAAAAGATGATACTAGCATGTAGAAAGAGACAGATCATGGACCTGGCACTTGTGAGTGCCCATTTGTATGTTAGTACCGCTTCATAGCCACTTGGCTCCATAAGCATAATGATATATAATAATAATAATAATAATAATAATAATAGCACTAGGCCTGACCAGGTGCCGTATTGAATCTGGAAGAACATCCATCACATTAATGAAAGAATCATACTGAGACTTGTAGAGGACCTGCTAAGGTGGAACCTCTGCCCCTCTATGTTGAAAGAGTTCATTAGGTTAATACTTCCAAAACTGAACAAACAGAACTACTTCAACTGTACCAGCTTCAGGGCCATTACTCTGATGTAGACCTTTTACAAAATTATAAAGCAGGTAGTTAACAATAGATTAATGAAAATAGATTTTGAGAAGTGTATGTACAAGATAAACCAGATAGGATTGCTGCACCAGCAGTTGATGGTAGATGCAGTACTGGACCTAAAGAATTAAATAAACAAAGTTCAGTTTACAAAATGGAAGGTCAATATAGTTTTCCTACATGTCATGGGTGGCTTTGACAATGTTAACTACTACAAACTCCTAGAGAAACTGGGTCTAGATGAACATGTACTGAGGTACTGGGTAGATTGGATGAGAAATTTTACAAGCTCCAGGGAGATCTTCCTCAGCTTACCTTGGTGGCCCAAAGACCTCAGTAACAATAAATAAAGGCATATTATAAGACTCCCCTCGATCACTCTTCCTGTTTATAATATATATTAGTTCATTACATGTGGACCTTGATAACCAATATCAACTTGAATAATCTTCCTCATATATTAATGACTTCTGAATTTCAGTAACTAGCAACTCATAGTACAAGAATGCAAAAATACTGGGGTAGATAGTGCAAGATATCTCTCTGAAAGTGGTAGCACTGGGACTCTCCTTTAGTATCAATAAGATAGAGTTCACGTACTGGTGAATACTCAAAGAAAGGAGGCAATAACCAGAGGACTCAATCTCAATATAGGAATACATTGTTAAACTAATGAAATGCATCTTGAAATGACTTAGATACTGGCTGTTAGACAATGTGGAAATGACTACACATTTTATAATAAGACTTGTATTAGATTAAGGTAACTTCTTTAGGATAAAGTGACTATCTACACCCAACCAAGGACTTTCCCCTATGAGGTCAGGTACCTAACTAAGGGAATTATATTACCTACTCTACTATTTGAAACTGAGATACTGGAATAAATAGTGATAATGAAGAAAAAGATGTAGATGTTTTAGAATAAAGTGGCGAGATGAATCACTAATATAGTCTTTGCCATAAACTTGGCAACCCTAATGGCAGAAGCATGTTTGGCTCTGATATAATTGTACATCAAACAAGTTTTCCTGATGATAGTAGTATGTCTTACTATAGCAATACTTGAGAATAATATAGTGGCTGCAATACTCCTGGAGGGATACCCTATAGACTAAAATTTTAGGATGGAGACTAACAGAAGGCAAGTATTCAATAGTTCAGGAAGTGCTTGACCAAAGAACTAGAACTTAACATCCAAGTTGAAGGTTGTTAGATACCTTCTGAGAGATAAAATAGGAGTGAGAGTGACAAAATTTTCATGTTGCATCCTTTTCCTGAAAAACAAAGTAGACTGTCCCCTATTGTGGGAGAGAATGCTAAAGGCTGGATTGATGCAAAGGAAAAAGTAAGAAAGATGATACACCAGGAATGAGTCAATCATACCTACTCCTCCTATTATACCTATACAGGTTGCCATGTGGAAAATGCTGGAACTTCATGATTCTCCTCAAGTTTCAGGTGGGTTGAATACACTGGTAGGGAGTGAATGAAAACCTCTTAAATGCACAATTGGATTGGTCCAGTTAAGACAGGGACCTAATATATGACTGCTGTAGAACAGCAGATCAGATATTCTGATATATAATCACAAACTAAGCTGACCTGGCAAAGTAGAGAGATTGGATCCAGAGTGTTTCAACATAGAGCTGCAATCAGTCCTATGGAAGGATGACAAAGCAGGTAGGATTTTGATTAAAAGATTTTCTTTACTTATTTTAAGAAATTTATTGAATTTTCCAATTAAGCTGGAGATTTTTCTTTTTACAAGAGGTTCCAATTTGGGTTCTTAATGATCTCAGCCAATTTGGCTAATGATGGATGTTATTGATTTTTATTGTTTATTTGTTAAATTTGGTGGTGATAAGTGGAGTTTCTTTTGTTATTTTGAGGGGGTTTTTTAGGCCATACCTTAGGGTGATGCCAGGATTTTCCTGTATTTTACAAATAAATCTAAGGACTTAACAAAAAAAGAACATCCACTCTAACCGTAAATGCGCCACAGTACCAGCCAGGGTGCCAGAACTTTCCGCGCGTGAGTGTCTCCAAGCGCGTGGAGTGGTACCTGCCTGCGGTGGGGGCTACGGTAACTAAGCTGCTCGAAGTAGCTCATCTCTTTCTCCTTCGAACTTACCTCACCGAGTTTCTTGCACAGTTCAATAAAGGTAAATATTAAGAAAGCATCTCCATCCAACCCCGCAAAATACCAAAGAACAAAAATCCAAACCTGGCAACCCCACCCAAATAGCACCAACCACATTCCAAAACAGGTATATAATTATAGCCCAATCCGAAACAAATAACCTCTAAAAACATCCTAATTTTTGAGGCAACTAAAAGACAATTCGAAAAAAAAGTATTTCCCGGGAAAGAGCCAATCATGCTTTAGCTTTGGCAATCCCGCCAAGATATTTGAACCGCTCGGGTTTGCCACGAGATGTTTGACTTGAGTGGATGGATGCAAGCGCGTGACGATTCAGAGTAACTTTAATTTGTATTTGGTTTTTGGGGAGGGGGTTTTTAAAAAGCTTAGTGGTTCCCCCTCCCTCCTCTCTCTGTCTCTCTTTCATTCTATGGTATACCGGTATAAGTACGAGTACGGAAGGAAGGTTGACCTGTTTTTCTATTGACAGGTTTGGGGGAAAAAAAAAAGTTGACGCATACTACGATATTTGGACGGAGAACGGAGGTTCCGGGGGGAAAATACGGACATTAGTGTCGGCGGTGTTATAAATACAAAAGGACTGGTCATTGAGTTTTCTATTTGGGCCAACGAAACGAACGAACGAAGCAAGGAGATTGAAGTTTTCGCTGCCTTTTTAGATCCGAGAGCAATTTGATACGGTACCGGTGGGAGCATTCTAAAGGACGGGAAAGGGATATAATTCGAGCTACGATACCGGTGCTACTTGTCTGTACTTGGGACGGACGACAATAAGATACAACACATTACCTACCTTACGCTCTCACGCATCGTCATCGAAACATCACATTTCAACTCACATCACTTCACCTCACCTCCTACGCCTTACTGCGCCGCAAATTATACTCACTACGATACACCTCCGGGCATACACTACATATCTACCCACCAAACAACAAACAAACAACAATGTCACTTCCAACCCCCCAAAACCACCTGCGCAAAACTCTCCTATTCGCCCTCCTGCTCCTTGCGTTCCTAGCGCTCATGACATCTTCTGAAGTCCTCGCATCTTCCTCCTCCACATCATCACAGGAAGAGCGACTGGAGAAGAGGATGAGTTAGTCCTTCCACCATCCCTTCCTACTCATGACTACCACGAATGCCAATGCTAACAAAACTCCAAACAGCCTCCTCCGCAGCTTCAATACGCTTCCCGCAAGTCCTCAACGAACCTCGAGAGCGCGGTCTCACACCTGGCTTTGTAGCCGCTGTAGTCGGTGGACTAAGTGTGGTTATTGCGGGATTGATGGTTTAAGATAGCTCGACCCTGGTCACCCACCACCTTCTCGCCGGAGACGAAATTTCCGGAAGACTGACGGATACGTACACATGCAAACGAATTTCTTTGTCTCTTTTTTTGTTTTTTCCTCCTACCTCATCCTCTACTTCTCACTATCGAATCTTTTTTGCTTTCTTTCTTTTTCCGTTCATGTCCAAAGTTTGGGAAATGGTGTTGGTTTTTTGTGTATTTTTTTTTTGAATTTCCTGTACGATGGATAGGAGGTGGGGGCGGGGGCGGGCTGGAGTTTGTTGGGTTGTTTGTCACGATTATGATTATGAGTTTGATGGTGAGTTTGATGACGATTTTAATGTTAGAGTCGAGTGCGCATTGGGATGAATGAAGGGTGGAGGGATAAAGGGAATCAGGCGGAGCTAGCAGGAAGACAAAAAAGTTTGGAAATCATTGCCCATGTCACCGACATGCAGTGCGGGACCGGATGATTTCCGACTGCCGAGAGCACTCAAACTTAGTATGTTCCATAACGCAACGGGACCAACTTCTTCCACGAAGGCGATTACTTGCAGGGTTGTACGCTAGGCTGGATATAGCATAGCAGAGAATGACATAACAGAGATAAAGGGAAAAGGAACGAATTTTTTTTTTTTTTATCTGATTATTTTATTTCATTTAAAGGTACAAAATCCACATGAAGCCTGCGGGGCTATTGCAGCAAAGAACCTCCACCCTGGACTGGGCCCCGGAAAGCTATAGAAATACCATGGCCTGAAGGCCTGGTCAAAAAAACTATTCCAACAAGCAGCCCTCCCATAAACTACAAAAAGTATGAGATCCCACCAATGTCACACAGTAACTAAGAAACCAAACTCCCAACAGTGCACCTAATAAAGAAAACCCAAAACCCAAACCTAAGGTAAACCAAACTGGCAATGTTGCAGCCAGCCCTAGCAAAAGTTGGATAATAGTACCCACAGACAACAAGGTCCAAGCCGGGGGGGTCCAAAGGAAATCAGGCCTCACAGTATGGGTGTGGCAGAAGGGAGGAGCTTGAGCACCCGCCTGAGTAGAGGGGGTGGTGGTAACTCCATTGCCATTACAACCACAGTGAAAGAAAAAACCACACCAAATTTTTCGCCAAGCTTTACCCTCATTGGTCAACCACCAATTATCATCGCTTTACCCCTTACTTTAAACACTTTTACCAACAAATCATCCCCTCCTATTTGTTGCTTTATTACAATTATCAACTGAGTCCTTTCTCCATCACCTCTAATGTCTAACAGACAAAGGGGCAGAGGTAGGGGTGGCAGGAACCACCTCATCAGCCTATTCCAGTCTCACAACTTCCCCCCCCAACAATCTTCACCATTGGACACACACATGATAGATGATCAAGTCTCTCTTGTCAATCCAGCCACTGGCCTCAGTTTCAGTGATAATGAGGAATCAGCTTTCTCTTCTCCTCACCCTCCTCCTACCTCAGAAACAAACCAACCATCCTACCAAGAACTTACTACCCAAATCAACCTCCTCCATGAAGCCTTTCAAGCATAGCAAAAACACCTCCTTGTTGTTCAAGATTGCCTCATCCAGGACACTCAAGTCTTGAAAGATGAGGTAGCTGCCCTCACCTCCAAAGTTGCATTGCTAGAAATACAACTTCAACATCAAACAACCACACCAGCGTCCACCCTCCCCACACCACAACAACAACAACAACCCCCTACCTGGGCCCAGAAGGCAGCCAAATTGCTCTCCTCCAAACCCTCTACCACTCCACCAAACAAAATTGCATTACCTGCAGTTTTGACCAAATGCGACCATACAATTGTTATTGAAAGAGATGGAACAGCTCTACCTGACAACACAAACACCCTCCCCATCTGTGATGCAATCAACTCAGCCATTAAGAAACCTCTTATTGCTACAATTGAGTTCACTACCAACCACCATGTCTTTTTAATCACCAAAGACAATACTCCTACCACCTCTGTCCTCAAATATCATCGTTTTGCTATTGAGGAAGCAATCAGAGCTACTATACCAGCTGCCATTGGCCTCAGAAAAGACAAAATCTGGCACAAGGTCATACTACGTGGCATCCCCACCACCAGCTCCTTCACTACCATCCAGGCAGAGGTTGAAGAATTCAACTCTGGGATCCATCTTCCCCACCTTCCTAGATAGCTCACCAGAGAAGCCCAACATCAGAACAAAGCTGCTTCAGCTATGGTCCTCACAATTGTCGGGAAAGACTTCACAGATAAGGCCCTCAGCAATGGTTTCTCTCTCTTTGGCTGGAAGTTCAAGGTTCAACATTACTTAGTCTTTGGTCCTGACACCGAATGCTACAAATGCCTTGCCTTTGGCCATCATATCAGTCAATGCACCGGGCAAACACACTGTGCCATATGCTCTCAAGAGTACCCAATACGCCTCCACACCTGCAGCACATCAGATTATCCTATCAAGGGCAAAACATGCCTTTAAACCACTATCCATTGCATCAACTGCAAAGACTCCCACCAAGTGACATCCCAGGAATGTCTGCCCTACATCACGGCACAACAGGCAGCAACTGAGCGGAGGAACAAGGCTACTTAGGTTTTGTTACTTGTATTTTCTTCTATCTGTTAGGCTTTAGGCAGGGTGATGGATCTCCTTTGTCATTACGGCTCATGTGTGGCCCACTCAAAAGATGATACTAGCATGTAGAAAGAGACGGATCATGGACCTGGCACTTGTGAGTACCCATATGTATGTTAGTACTACTTCATAGTCACTTGTCTTCATAAGCGTAATGATATATAATAATAATAATAATAAGAGGGGGTGGTGGTGGGAGTAGTGTACCAGCTGAGGAGGGGATAGAGTGGTAGTAAGGTACCAGCTGGTGTAGAATCTAAGCCGACCAACCATATTACCACATCTCTCACGTAGTCCCTTGTGATAGGAGAGATAGCGTCATTTCAGGACGGGATCCCAGGGGGAGGAATGCGTAGGAGGAGTGGAAAGGCGGCCAGTAGGGTGCTAGCCCATCATCCAGAGATGGGGAGGATAGGAGGGGAGTTTTCACTTGGCAGGACGTACCATCAGTTATCACATTCGTGTCTGATAAAGCAGCCTCTTAAGAGAGAAGGGAGTGGAGAGATTGATCATGGTCTGTTCAAGTATTTCCTCCAACTGCTAATTGTGTTCCTCGCTGTCTGTAGAAAGACCAAATGAAAAAACTCAACCATAGGATTTGCTAAGTGAGGCACAGCAAAAGCGGGGTAAGGGAGGTAACCAGCATCGTGAGATACTGGGAGGAAGGAGAGAACAACCTCGAGGTAGTAGACCTCAGGAGGGGAGTGAGCAGGGGATGTCTGGATGCAAACAAGTGATGGAAAGTATTCTTCCTGACCCCCCCTAGGCAGGGGGGAGGAGAGAAAAGGTGGTGATGATTTTCCTCGCAGTTGTGATGTTGAGTCATTCCCAAATAGGTAATAAATTTCAATGACTGGAAGTGTAGTAGAGATGGAAGGTGAGGGAAAAGGAACGATTATTACTCATACTTGTACAGTACACTCATGTGCGGAAACTTCTCGCACTCTGGCTGGTACACTTGTATCTAATAAGTTTCCATACCCTTCACGGCAAGGGCACTACCACAATGCCTGAGAATATTGATAAAAAAAAGAAAAAAAATTCAATTTTAAAAGAGATAGTAAAAGTAATAAAAAATAGCAGTTTCCTAATGCTACTATTGTTTATGACCTACATCTATATCTAATAGAGCCTGAAGTCATTCAGGCATTTTTTTTAATCCACCCATCAAATGTCTTCTGGGGGTTAAATTCCACTCCTGCTTTGCCACCTGGAATAATTCAGCACTACTATGAGGCCTTCTTTCTAACTTGTACAATCAATTGCAGGGGGGTTTTTTTTTTGTTTATTTTTAGGAAGTGCCCAAGCATTCTAAATAGGATTGAGATCCATCAGTAAAAATATTATCTTGCGCTCAATGCTTCCTGTGTGTCTGACACATAGGCTGCAATAATGATAACCATTAACCAGGACATGTTGTTCAACTGACATTGTGTCCTGATGTCAAGTTGTATGCCTGGTGCATCCTGATGGTATCTGGACATGGACCCCTATGCCAGGTGCTTCCTGACAACATCTGATCCTCAGGTGTTGCATACTAACAATATCTGATCCTTGAGTATTGCATCCTGACAATGTTTGATCCTCTAGTGTTGCATCCTAACACCATCTGATCCTAGCCTATTGCATCCAGACACTACATGATCCTAAGCTCTTACATTGTAGCAATGCCTAATTCTAGCATATTCTGCTCTGACATCATATACTCACCTGTGTGCATCTGGATTCTAGGATACTCATGATATGTGACCTGGTACCACCTATTATCAGGCTTTTCTATTTAGATTCTTTCTACATGAAACTCCTCTTATCTAGATTCCTGCCTGCATTCATGATGTGTCCAGATCTCACCTCGACTGCAATATCTCATCTTGATGCTACTACTTCATGTCTGGACCTCCTCAGGATACCTTCCAAAGTGTGGTGAATTACCACTGATGCTGTCTATATGTTCCATCTAGTATTGTCTAATCTTCCCAACTTCCTCCTGATGTTCAATATACTACATTGTAATTGACCTGACACCCTCTAGATGGCTGCTTTTCATATATTCTATGGTGAATCTTGCCCTGATTATTCCTTTGCACTATGTTCTTTGGTTTCTATTATATTGTCATCACAGTAAGCTAAATTAAATCTATTACTCATAATCTTTACATGTTCTCAATTTCCTTTAATCACCCTTGGTAATGGTCTCACCCTTATGCTTGTTATCATCCAGCTTAAAATGACATCCTCCCTTGTGCAGCTTGCCCTTCCTGAGAATCCTTAATGCTCAACAAGACCTCATGAGATAGAGAAGCAATCGTCATTCTGTCTGCCATCAGTTCTATGGTCAGATCATGTGAATTATCTAGACTCAGAGGATCTGAATCTTATAACTAAAGCTCCTAGGCTACCAATATCTAGCTCAAGTCAAACCAGCTGTCAGTTTCCAATGACAAATTCTGATATTCCTGATGTCCCACTAGGTCCAAGTTCTGGTTATTAGTGTATTGTGGTACAGGGTATGTAGAAGTGTAGTTGGATATCTGACTCTTGAGCTTGGTGCTTACAGCTTCCTAATTATTATCATATCCTTCATGGTGGTCCTGCAGTACTCCATGAACTTGCTCAACTGTCTTATCCATTGTTTCTCAAATATTTTACACAATGATATCCTGGATCCTCTGTGGGCACCTACCACAAGTTTCTTTTTGCCTGTCAAAAAGGTCTTGTGTGTTTAGTAACAGGTTAGCTGCCTTAGTTGTGAATGAACAGTTGGATGATTCAGAGACTCACCCCTAACTGCCTCAGGCTTGAAGTCTCTGGGCTCTTGATATATCCCCATTTCCCATGCATGCAGCATTGGGCAGATTATGGTGCATGTCAAGCAGATCATAGTGCTATTGATATGTACAAGAAACCTGTGATCCACAACACCTTACATGTTCTTCCCTGCAAAGTACTTATGGAAAATTGCCTCAGGAATCTAGGATACAAGGAATCATAATGTCAGGCCCAGGGTTATGTCCAATTATGGTCAGTAGTGATGACAATATAATTGGCATTTGGTGGAGACAAAACTTGTACCCTCTCATGTCATACATAAACCTGTCATGTTCTACCAGATAATTGATCCTGCATGCCATAGCAGTGGGATTGTCCAGCAGACTGTATAACTCTACAATCTCTTCCTTTACCTGATATACAAACTGGGATCATACCACAGAGTGTTTTTGGCATATCTTTCTAGGTTAGTATTACATTCTGCAATGCATCATATCTGTCTGAGTCCACTTACTAAACTTATGCACTGCTCTAACTCTGTTGCCGTTACAACCACAGTGAAAGAAAAAACCACATCAAACTTTTTGCCAAGCTTTACTCTTATTGGTCAACCACCAATTCTCACCGCTTCACCCCTCACTTTAAAGACTTTTACTAACAAATCATCCCCTCCTATTTATTGCCTCAATATAATTATCAACTGAGCCTGTCCTCCATCACCTCTGATGTCTGCCAGATATAGGGGCAGAGGTAGGGGTGGCAGGAACCCCCTCGCCAGCCCATTCCAATCTCACAACTTCCCCCCTCAACAATCTTCACCAGTAGACACACACATGACAGATGATCAAGTCTCTCTTATCAATCCAGCCCCTGGCTCCGGCTTCAGTGATGATAAGGAATCAGCTTTTTCTTCCCCTCGTCCTCCTCCTACCTCAGAAACCACTCAACCATCCTACCAAGAACTCGCTACCCAAATTAATCTCCTTCACTAAACATTTCAAGCACTACAAGAACACCTCCTTGTTGTCCAAGAACGACACATCCAGGACACCCAAGCCTTGAAAGATCAGGTAGCCATCCTCCCCTCCAAAGTTGCATTGTTAGAAATATAACTTCAACACCAAACAACCACACCACTATCTACCCTCCCCATACCAAAGCAACAACAACAACCACCTACCTGGGCCCAAAAGGTAGCCAAATCACTCCCAGCAAAGCCCTCTACTATTCTACGGAACAAAGAGGCCATTCCTGCTCCTCCTACCAAACACGACTGTACCATTATCATTCAAAGAGATAGCACATCACTTCCAGACAAAACAAACACCCTTACTATCAGAAATACAATGAATGCAGCAATCAAGAAACTACTTATTGCTACCATTGAGTTCACCACAAACCACTATGTCCTCCTTATCACCAAGGAAACCATGACTGCCTCTGCCATCCTCAAACATCACAGACAAGCCATTGAGGAGGCTGCAAGATCTACCATTCCGGCTGCCACTGGCCTCAGACAGGATGAAATCTGGCACAAGGTCATCATCCATGGCATCCCCACTACCATTCCCTCCACTCCAGAAGGATTCAACACTATTAAAACTGAGATTGAAGAATTCAACCCTGGCCTCCACCTCCCGTGCCCTCCTAGCTGGCTTACCACAAAAACCCAACAGAAAGAGAAAACAGCATCAGCAATGGTCATCACTCTGGTTGGGAAAGACACTACAGAAAAGGTCCTGAGAAGTGGCCTCTCTCTCTTTGGAAGGAAGTTTAAGGCACAACATTACCTGTCTTTTGGTCCTGACATCCAATGCTCCAGATGCCTGACCTTTGGCCATCACCCCACCCAGTGTACTGGTACCATCCACTGTGCTATCTGCACCCAGAAAAACCCTACACACCTTCCCTTGTGCAGCAGATCTCAGTGCCCTACCAGGGGCAAGCCATACCTCCATACCACCATCAAGTGCAACAACTACAACGAACCACACCCTGCAACCTCCAAGGAGTGTACCACCTACATCAATGCACAGCAGGCAGCCGTGGAGAGGAGGAGGAAGGCAGCTTATGTGTTTCTTTACTTATGTTTCTTTTGTTGATATTGGGTAAGCTTTAGGTGGGGTGGAGGATTTCCTTTGTCATTACAGCTCATGCATGGCCCATTCAAAAGATGATACTAGCATGTAGAAAGAGACAGATCATAGCCCCGGCACTGGTGAGTGCCTATATGTATGTTAGTACTGCTTCATAGCCACATGGCTCCATAAGCGTAATGATATATAATAATAATAATAATATGCACTACTCTGAGAGTTTGATGTTTTCAGCATCTGTAATGCTAGCAAGTATGGCATCCCAAAATTTGTGGCCCCAGGTTATCAGAGCAACAACATTGGGAGTGGCTACTCAAACAAAGTATACCATAAGATCAGAGTCTTTGCATCATCTAATATGGCCTTTTTTATACATATTACTATATTTTGCTGAGAGTGAGGAGCTGGACTAGAGATTAGGGTACCAGATGTAGGACCACATAGGTTACCCAGTGGGGATAATAACTGTGCATCATTCAGTGGTGGGAATATTGAGGGGCTGTAGGCTTTCTGCCAAATTATGCATCTAAGATCTGTAGTTGTATGCTAAGTACGCCTATCTCCTGAGACCCTGATGTGGTTGAAATGCATATAGTTCTTGCCCAATTGTCTAACTTTCTATTAGCCACCTGTGACCCATGATCACATCGTGATCTGGGGCCATCTGCAATATTGATACCTTTATTATCATGTTCGATATGTGATTCTGTTTCATCTAGTCCATGTGAGATTTGGTCCTCATCACTACTATCATCTAATAGATACACTATTTCAGTATTTGGTTGATCATTGGGTTTGGTTTCAGGTTCTGCATATGCTGTAGTTAGCATAGTTTCCTTCTGTAGGTGCTTCATTGTGCTTCCTATTAGGCTTATTGTTGAGGGTGGAAAAGAATCCTGAGTTGTGGACATGTCTTGAGATTCATTTTGACGTATTCTGGATCTCCCTTTCCTTGATCCCATGGTGTCAGGTCTGACATCATATCCACCTCTATATAGATTGCTGACTTGGGGGGTCAGCTGACTACATGTATTGGGCTGTTGCTTATTTATGGTGTAATAGGTTAGCGAAGGTCAGGTAGGTTAGGATTCACTACATAGGAAATTTGTGGGTATCTCAAGTCTATTGAAGATAAGGAGTTTGTATATTTTTCTTGTGTTCTCTATGTTGTGTCGGGTCTTATATGCCAAGAGTCCCTATAGGAGGGGGATGCAGGATCACTGACTATTACCTGTTATTAAAGCAAAAGATTTCACTGCAAAAAGGTGTTTTGAGAGTGTTCAACATTATGTTCATAATAATTTAAGCATTCTTAACTATAATTTGACTCCAGACTCTGGCATGAAAAAATTAAACAAGATGAAGGGGTTACTAATAGAGAAGTTGTAATAAATTCTAGCTCAAAAAGAGATTGTTTAGCAATACTAACTCCTGAAAAAGTTTTTACCATACTTAACTAGTACTAGAAATATCTAAAATGGTCTACTGGCATCGAGTCAACAAAAATGAATACCTGAGAGACTGAATTCAAGCAATCTGACCTACTCGGACATGAACATTAGCGATGAGACAGACAAGGGTAGTTGTCTGACCATTCTGTGCCAACTTCAAACCCTAGTCCGTCTCATCACTAATGTCTACATCAGGAAAAAAAAACCCACATCTGATGTATGGACATTGCATCCTGATGCATGCTGTATATCTCGTGTGCCTGGTACATCTGGTGTATCCTGAGTTCTATTGCAACCCCCTGTTCCACCCTATGCATCATGATGTATGTTGGAACACAACCTCATGCCTGGTGCATCCTGTGTCACATAGCAATGCTTTGCAGTATCAGGACACTACCAATTGCTTTTGGGCAACCCCAACAACCATTTTGGCCTGCGAGGCATGCCTCTGACCGCTATCGACCATCCATAGACATAGGAGGAGAATGGCTGCGTTCAGGCTGGCCTGCTCGTCCCCAACCATCAACCCGGCCGTGGCCAGGCTCCCCCCCCACTGTTCCGATAGTAGACTCCTCGATCACCCGACGCTCCACCAGGGACTTGGGACTGGTGGGGAGGAAAACAAACTGCATTCCCCTCCCCTGGGACACCTACAAGACTGAGGCTCCGACAAGGAGACCCCTCCCGATTGACTCCCACTGCCACTCCCTCTTCCCTATAATCCGTGAACTTGGGTCTTTCCCGCTTGCGGCACCCTACCTCATACTTGACCTGGTCCCTCCAGACCGCCCGGACATCAAACCTTACACCCAGGTCAAGGCAGATCTGTGCAAGCTTCTCCTCCAGGACTAGGCCCTCCAGTCGCCACCTCCCACCTACTACCGGTACCAACCATCACTCAGGTCCCACGCCTTTATGGGGCTAGACAAATTCGTGGCTGGTGGGATCCACCAAATGAGAGATGGGAAAAGCTACCTGGCAGCCCACACAATATGGGAGGAGCTTGATGCCCCCACGATCTGCCCATTCTGCGAGGAGCAAGACGAAACCCTTGACCACGCTATTCTTACCTACCCCGCCAAGGCAGAACTCTGACAACTCTATCTCCCTGGGGTCGAGGATGTAGGCCAGGACTCCCCTATCTGGGCATTGGCCGAGGTCATGCTTGCCCTCGCCAGCTACATCAAAGCCACGGGAACAGGCTTCCCACAAACCACACCAGCTGTCCGGGGCCCGGCACCACCCTCAACCTCCCCGGAACCTGGATAGGACCGCCTCTGGCTGCCCTGCCACTTTACTTTCCTATTGTTTTAGTTAGCTTTCCTTTATTATGATTTTCCTAGGCTCACTTAGGATATTATTTTTCTTTACTAGCTAGATTAGTCACTGTTTGGGGTGTAGGGACGGAATCATCTAACTGGGAGATTGGGGCCGAGATTTCTTTTTGTTACTGCGTTTGGCTTATAGTTTTGTTTTTGTCATAGCCCTTAAAGCTTTTTTTTTTTCTTTTTTTTTGTCTGTTTTTATTTTCATTCAAGGTACAAAAAATCCGCATGGAGCCTATAGGTGTAACACATAGAAGAACCTCCAACCCCAGCCAGGTCCCGGAAAGCTATAGAAAAACCATGGTCCGAAGACCTGGTTGAAAAAACTATCCTAACAAGCAACCACTCCTGTAAAATACAAAAGTATGAAATCCCACCAAAATCATGCAGAAACTAGGAAAACCAAAATCCCAACAGTGCACCTAACAAAGAAATTCTAAAACCCAAAACCTAAGGAAAACCAAACCAGCAATGTTGCAGCCAGCCCCAGCAAAAGGTTGATAATTGTACCCATGGACATATAGCCCAAGCCAGGGAGTCGAGATGGAGGCAGGCACTTGATAGGGGTGTGGCAGAAGTAAGGAACCCCAGAAGCCCACCTGAATAGAGGGGGAGGAGTTGGCAGTATATTAGGGTAACAGCCGAGGAGAGGATAGGTGGTAGTAAGGTAGCAGCTAGAGTAGATTCGAAGCTGACTCACTGTATTACTGCATCTCTCGCGTAGTCCCTAGTGATATGAGAGCTAACGTCACTTCTGGAGGGGATCCCAGTGGCAGGAAGGCATCGGGGAGGTGGATAGGTGGGCAGTAGGGTGCTAGCCAATCGTCCGGAGGTGGGGAGGTCTAAGAGGGGAGTGTTCACTCGGTGGGATGTACTATTGGTTATCGCATTCATGTCTGACAAGGCAGCCTCCTGCGAAAAAGGAGAATGGAGAAATCGACCTTGGCCTGTTGAAAAGTTTCCTCTGACTGCTAACTGTGTTCCCGGCCGTCAGTAGAAAGACCGAATGAAAAAACCCGACCATAGAAATCGCTAAGCGAGGCGAAGCGAAAGCGTGGTAAGGGAAGGAACCAACATCACAAGATGCTGGGAGGGAGGAAGGAACATCTTCAGGAGGGTCGACCTCAAGAGGGAAGCAAGGAGGGGATGCCAAAATGCAAACAGGAGATGTAAAGTATGTGCTCCTACCCCCCTGAGATGGGGGGGAGGAAGGAAAGTTCGTGATGTTTTCTCGGTGTTGAGTTGTTCCCAAATAGGAAATAAATTTCAATGACTGGAGCTGTAGTAGAGACGGAGGATGCTTAGCCCTTAAGGCTTTTTTTTTTTTTTTTTTTTTTTTTTTTTTTCTGATTTTATTTTGTTTAAGGTACAAAAATCCGCACAGAGCCTACAGGGCTAACCACACTCCGCGCCCTCTACTTCCCTCATCTTTGAAAAATTACCGCATTCGGCCATCCCAAAACTCCAAGCTTTTGGGTAGCAACCATCTCGACACACCAAAATCTGCTTCTCGCTTAGGCTTCACCTATAAGCGACCCCTCCCCATCACCACCCAAGTCGGCTATAATGGCAGACTCTAGGTCCTCCTCCCGCGCCTCAAAACGCTCACAATGTTCACACCCCTACGCTCGAGAGGAACTCCCCCCCGCTACTGGATACGACGATGCCCCCTCCCCAACCGCCTCCCCCAGTCCCTTGGACCCTAACCTCCCCCTCCTTCGCAACCTCTGCCGCCAGGTCATCCCCGACCTTCACCTAGACACCGAGACCTTCCCGCCCCTCAACGACGATGCCCTCAGAGACCTTTCCATGGGCGAATCGATAGTAATCCCACTACTTTGCAGGCTCCTTCAGGGGGTGGGCAATGTAGCCGACCGCATCTCGAGGCTCGAGGAAAAGAGCCCTCCCCCCCGACCCCCCCCAACCGGGGACCACCAGGGCCCCGCCCCCAGCGACTTTGCAGCCCTTCAGGCGTCAGTCAGAGACCTCACCAACCAAGTTGGGGCGCGAGCCAGCGCCCCCTCCCAAGCTCCCCCTCCTCCCCCTGTCCCAAACCGGTCCAGGCCCGCACAGGCCCAACGCCAAGCCCCCCCCTCTGCGCCACCCGCACCAGCCCCAGCAGCCACCAGTGGCTTCGACTGGGACCTCCCTCGCTTCGACTCCGCTCTCAAGCAGTGGTACGGCGACCCCAAGGCCTGGGCGGTCAAGTTCCCAAGGTCATGGGAAGCCGAGTCCTACCGCAAAGGAGACTACAATCTCGACTCCTTCCTCCCCGGAAAAGAGCACCCCAACTTTAAGAAAGAGGTGCCCCGCCAACCCCCCCATCCTGCAACCTATGCCTCTGTCGCCGCCGTGCCAGCCACCGGTGGGAGGTCCAAGAAGGGCAAGAAGAACGCCTCGGCTGCCGAAGTCGCGACGTCCAATGCTGCCGCCCCTGTGTCTAAGGGCCCATCACCATTGCCCCTGGCTGAGCGCCGTTTCTTTGCCCCCCGTACGACCCCCCTCCCCCATGCTGACGCCCAGAGAATAGCTGCTACTGCCCCCGACATCGCAGCCCTCGTCCTCCAGGAAGCCAACTGCCCCCTCCCCCTCAGCTTCATAGCCACCGTGAACGATCGAGGTTGCCTCACCCTTCTCACCAAGAACCTCTTCACCCCTGCCACGGCTTACTCCCCATACTACGAGGCCCTGGTCCACAGGTTCAATCAATCCTTCCCCATGGGGGAAAACCCCCTCCTCCCCTTCCGCCCTGCCCCCAACGTGGTCCAGCTAGCAATCCACGGCCTCCCCCTACAGTACCTTCCAGCAGAGAATGCTGACCTTTGTGCCTCCCTCCTTCCCACCATGCGCAACGCAGCGGATGTAGTGATCTTTTCCGCCCGTTTCCTGCAGCCCGACCCGGAGAAAAGGGCTGCTAAGACAACCTCCTCTGTGATTGTTTCGGTCGCCCCTGCTGACGTTAACAGGATCGGCAACAACATCTTCCTCTTCTCAAGGTCCCGCAACGTTGAACGGGCTCACTCCTCTAACCGATTCATGCAGTGCAGGAAGTGCTGGAAGTTCGGCCACTCCGCCCCCGCCTGCAAGGCCGCCCACAACACATGCCCCTTGTGCTCACTCAACCACCTCCGTTCGGCCCACCACTGCCCCAACCCTACATGCCCCAAGATGGGCCAGACAAAGGCAGTACCAGCGTGCTGCGTTGCCTCACCCCTCCGCTGCCCCAATTGTGAAGGCCCTCACTCGGCCACCCACCCCGAATGCCCGGCCAGGCCATCCAGGACAGACCCTGCTGACCCCCCTGCAAACCCGCAAGGGGACGCTATGGAAACCGCAGAGGACACTGCCCCGGCCCAAGTCCCAGCTCCGCTGACCCCCCCATCAGCCCCTCCCCAAGAGGATGAGACCCCCAGACCTGCCCCCTATGTCCCCAGTTTTCTTCAAAGCAGGGCCCCAAGTGCCCCCCCGGCCTCCACCCTCTTTGGTAGAAGCCTCTTTGATACCCCCCATGCACCCCCCCAGGTCGGCCCTTTTGCCGCGCCCCAGCCCAGACACGTCGGCCCCCCTCCCACTTGGGCCGACGATGTTCGCTCTTCCTCACCTGACCCCATTGCCTAATGAGTGTTACGCCCAACAGCGCCACTCAGCCCTCAGGGCCACACACTCCTTCCAAATTTAAAAAACTCTCCTTTATTCAACATAACTGCCTGGGAAGCTGGGATGTTTTTCTTTCTTTGTTTAACAGCTTTAAATCGCTGCCCACTGCCCCTCATATAGTCCTCCTTCAGGACCCCCCTATTTTCGTGGTCGCCTGCCTGCTTTTGGGTTTTACAAGGCGTTCGCTCCCCCTTTTTTACCCAGCGCCCCCCCTAGGGTCGCCTCTTATGTTTCCCTAGAGTTTCAACAAGGTGCTTCTATTTTGCCTTGTTTTTTTGACAAACCTGATTTGATGGCCTTGGATGTTTTTTCTGCCAATGGCCTTTTCAATACTGCACACACACAGCTCAGGCTCTACAACGCCTACTTAACCTCAGGGCCTACCTCGCTCACGAGATCGGTCCTACCCCAAGAGGCCTTTAGGGCCCACCCCTTCCCAACACTGGTGACCGGTGACTTCAACATCCACCACACCCAATCTGACCTGCTAAGGTCAATCTCTCCTAATGAGTATACCACTTCCTCCCCCTACTTTGATTTGGCAAATGACCTCCAGTTCTCCCTCCTTAACACACCTGGCATCTTCACCCGTTTCCCCTTTGACGTCGCCAACCGGCCGGGAGTCCTGGACCTCGCCTTCGCCAACAACCTCCTCCAACCCTACTTTGCCGACTGGCATACACACCTCCCATCCACTGGGTCGGACCATGTGCCAATCACAATTATCTTCTCCTCTCCTCTCCTCAAACCCCCTCCACCCTGCCCCAACTGGGAAAAGACAGACTGGGCCTCACTCTTACCGGCTCTCGCCGCACTGTCGATCCCGCCACCACCCCAATACCCGACCGACCTGGCCATGGACGCCTGGCTCTCCAGGCACCTTACGACAGTCACCACTTTAATTCGGGCCCACACCCCCTCCAAGAGACCCTCTGTTCAAGCTAAACGCTGGTGGACGTCCAAACTAACCCATCTAAGACAGCTTTATAACTCCGCCTCCCGCGCCCATCGCAAGACTCGCACGACATCATCCCTCTCAGAGGCCAACACCCGGCGGAACACCTACTTCAGGGCTATCCGTAGGGCAAAAAGCTCGCACTACAAATCCTTCCTCGCAGGGGTGACGACCTCCACTGTTTGGGATATGAGAAGAATGGCCTCCGGCAGGCCTGCCGACAGGTTCCCTTCTTTCCCAGGAGCCGAAACCCCGACGGAAATCAACTCCTCCCTCCTCGACCACTTCTTTCCTCCCAAACCTCCATCACCATCCGCTGGCTGGCTTAGGCCACACGACGACTGCCCCCTCCTCCCCGAAGAAATCTCCAGAGCTCTTTCGAAATCTTCCTCCTCCTCAGCCCCAGGTCCTGACCAGATCCCTTACGGCGTCTGGAAGCATGTGAACCGGGCCAACCCCAACATCCTCCTCAACCTCCTCTCTCCCCTCCTCTCCCACGGATACCACCCAACCCACCTCAAAAGGGCCAACGGGATTGTACTTCCGAAACCAGGCAAGCCTGATTACTCTTCCCCGGCATCCTTCAGGATCATCGTACTCTTAGAGACCGTCTCCAAGATCCTGGAACATATTGTCGCAACTCGCCTGTCCCTCATCGCAAGGTCGGTTGGCCTAATCAACCCAAATCAATGTGGCTCCCTTTCAGGCCTCTCGACCTTCGACGCCTCCGCCTCCCTCATCCACGAAGTGCGCTCCCGCCAGCGTCCAGGTACCAAGGTTTCTACTCTCTTCCTGGACATCAAGGGCGGCTTCGACAATATTTCCTCTTTTATTCTTTCTCAGATTTTAGTCAAGCGCGGGGTGCCTAGGTACCTTGTGTCTTGGGTTCAGTCCTTTCTTTCTAACCGCCAGTGCAAGCTCCTTTTCCAGGGAGCCCCTGGTGTTTACTGTCCTGTTCAAGTCGGAGCCCCTCAAGGCTCTCCTGTCTCTCCTTTGTTGTTTTTGATTTATGTTTCTGGTTTACATATTTCAATACCTCGTTCCATTATTTTTTCCTATGTTGATGATTTTTCTGTTACTGTTTCTTCTGCTTTTTATAGGGGGAACATCAGGGCTCTTCAGCTTATTTTTTCTTTACTTTCTAACAGGGCAGCCAGGATCGGCGTGTCCTTTTCCATTCCAAAAACGGAGCTAATCCACTGGCGTACGGAGAAAGACCGGTCGGAAGTCCCCAAATCCCCCACTGCCCTCAACGGCATGGTATTTCAACCCTCCAGGGTTATCCGCTGGCTAGGTTACTGGTTCACCCCCACCCTGGAAACCACTACCCACTTCCTACGAAGGCTCAACCTCGCTCAGACCGCCTTCGCAACTATCCGCCAACTCTCTCCACCTGGAGCCGGTATGGCCCCAAACGCCTGTCATAGGCTTGCCTCCGGTCTCATCCTCCCTATCCTGTCCTACAGGGCAGACCTCTTTCAACCCACAGTGGTCACGTCAGACAAGATGTCGGTTTTTTGGAACCAGGTCCTCAGATGGGTCATCAACTGCTTCCGGGCTACGCCCACAACCATACTGGCCTGCGAGGCCTGCCTCCCCCCGCTCCCCACCATCCTTAAACACAGGAGAAGGATGGCCGCCTTCAGGCTGGCCTGCTCGTCCCCAATCATCAACCCGGCAGCAGCTAGGCTGCCTCCCACTCTCCCCATCGCGGACTCCTCAAGCATCCGGTGCTCCACCAGGGACCCGGTGCTAGTAGGGAGGAAAACAAACTGCATTCCACTTTCTTGGGACACCTATAAGGCTGAGGCTCCGATGAGGAGGCACCTCCCGATAGACTCCCTCTGCCACTCCCTCCTCCCGATAATCCGCGGGCTTGGCTCATTTCCGCTCGCTGCCCCCCACCTAGTACCCCAGCTAGTCCAGCCAGACAGCCCGGCCACCACACCATATGCCCAGGTCAAGGCGAAACTGCGCGAACTCCTCCTCCAGGACTGGGCCCTCCAGTCCCCTCTACCCACCTACTATGCCTACCAGCCATCCCTCAAGCCCCACGCCTTCATGGGACTCGACAAGTTTGTGGCTGGTCGAATACACCAAATCAGAGCCGGGAAGAGCTACCTGGCTGCCCACACAACCTGGGAGGACCCTGAAGCCCCCAAAACCTGCCCCTACTGCGAGGAACAAGATGAGACTCTGGACCACGCTATCCTCACCTGCCCCACCCGGGCCAAACTCAGACAACTCCATCTCCCTTGGGTCGAAGATGTAGGCCAGGACTCTCCAATCTGGGCATCGGCCGAGCTCACGCTTGCCCTTGCCAGCTACATCAAAGCAACGGGAACAGGTTTCCCACCAACTATGCCAGCCCTTCGGGCGCCGGCACCTGCCACAATCACACCGGACCCTGGATAGGACCGCCTCTGGCTGCCCTGCCACTTTACTTTCCTATCGTTTTACTTAGCTTTCCTTTTGTATGATTTTTCTAGGTTCGCTTAGGATGTTATTTTTCTTCACTAGCTAGATTAGTCACCGTTTGGGGTGCAGGGACGGAATCGTCTGACCGGGAGATAGGGGCCGAGATTTCATTTGTTACTGCGTTTGGCTTATAGTTTTGTTTTTGTCATAGCCCTTAAGGCTCCACACAGATTCTTGTATTTAACAACGAACTCATGATTTAAAAAAAAAAAGAAAAAAGAAAAAAAAGCCTACAGGGCTAACGCGTAAAAAACCTCCAACCCGGGCCAGGTCCCGGAAAGCTACAGAAAAACCATGGCCTGAAGACCTGGTCAAAAAAACTATCCTAACAAGCGACCACTCCCGTAAACTACAAAAGTATAAAATCCCACCAAAATCGCGCCAAAACTAGGAAAACCAAAATCCCGACAGTGCACCTAACAAAGAAATCCTAACCCCCAAAACCTAAGGAAAACCAAACCGGCAATGTTGCAGCCAGCCCTGGCAAAGTTGGATAATAGTATCCGTGGGCCGCAGCCCGCACCAGGGAGTCAAGAGAGGGCCAGGCACCTGATTGGGGTGTGGCAGAAGTGAGGAACCCCAGAAGCCCGCCTGAATAGAGGGGGTGGAGTTGGCAGTTCGTGGATGCCAGCCAAAAGAGGAGGAAGGATGGTAGTGAGGTACCAGCTAGAGTAGGTTCGAAGCCGACTGACCGTATTACCGCGTCTCTCTTGTAGTCCCTTGTGATATGAGGGATGGCGTCACTTCTGGAAGGGATCCCAGTGGTAGGAAGGCATCGAACAGGTGGATAGGGGGGGGCAGTAGGGTGCCAGCCGATCCGGAGGGGGGTAGTCTAAGAGGGGAGTGTTCACTCAGCGGGACGTACTATCGGTTATCGCATTCGTGTCTGACAAGGCAGCCCCTTGCATAAAAGGAGAATGGAGAAATCGACCGTGGCCTGTTGAAGAGTTCCCTCCTACTGCTAACTGTGTTCCCGGCCGTCTGTAGAAAGACCGAATGAAAAAACCCCGACCGTGGGATTCGCTAAGCGAAGCAAAGCGAAAGCGGGGTAAGGGAGGCAACCAACATCGTGAGATGCTGGGAGGAAGGATAGGACATCCTCAGGAGGGTAGACCTTAAGAGGGAAGCAAGGTGGGGATGCCGAAACACAAGCAGGTGATGGAAAGTGTTCCTCCTAGCCCCCCCTAGGTGGGGGGGAGCAGAGAAAAAGTGGTGAAGATTTCGCTCTCAGTCGTGGTGTTGAGTCGTTCCCAAATAGGTAATAAATTTCAATGACTGGAGGTGTAGCGGAGACGGAAGATGCTTAGCCCTTAAGTCTCCACACAGATTCTTGTACTTAACAATGAATTAATGATTTGAAAAAAAAAAAAAAAATGGAAAAAAAAAAGCTGTAAGGGCTATGGTAAAAATAAAACTATAAATCAAACATGCGAACAAAGGAAACTCTCGGCCCCGATCTCCCAAATGTCAATCCTGATGCTGCACCCCAAACAGTGGCTACTCTAGCTAGTAAAGAAACATATCAAATCCTAAATTAACGCACCCAGAACACACAGACAGTAAGAAAAGTTAACTAAAACAATAGGAAAGTAAAGTGGCAGGGCAGCCAAGGGCAGTCCTATCCAGGGTTGGGTGTGGTCGTGGTGGATGCCAATACCTGGAGGGCTGGCATGGAGGTTGGGAAGCCTGTTCCCATGGCCTTGATATCGTTGGACAACCCTAGCATAAGTTCCACTGTTGTCCAGAGGGAAGACTCTGGGCCAATGTCATCAACTCCAGGGAGATGGAGGAGGCGTACTTCGGCTTTAAGAGGGCAGTGAAGTATTGCATGGTCCAGACTTTCATCCTCTTCCTTGCAGAATGGGCATGTAGTGGGGGCCTCGGGGTCCTCCCAGGTGGTGTGAGCAGCCAGGTAACTCTTGCCCAAGCACATCTGGTGAATTCTACCAGCCACGAACTTGTCCTGGCCCATGAACCTGTGTGGCTGAAGGGACGGTTTGTACTTGTAGTAGAGTGGGGGGGGGTGACTGTAGAGTCCAGTCCTCGATAAGTTTGGCTTGGGGTTCACCCTTAAGCTGTCTGTAGGGCTTTGTCCTAGGTCGCACGCGAGGGGAGGGTCTGGGAGGAGATGTCGGGCCTCTAGAGGGAACGAGCCCAGGGTGCAGATGGTTGGCAGGAGGGCATGGCATAGGCTGTCGATGGGGAGGTGCCTCCTGGTGGGCACTGAGGCCTTGTATGTGTTACATGAGAGAGGGATACAGTTTGTCTTTCTCCCCGCCACCAGTGGGGTTCTCGTCAAGTGCCTGGTATCTGAGGAGTCTGTGATGGGGAGTGTTGGGAGTAGCCTGGCCATCGCTAGATTGATGGTTGGGGAGGAGCATGCCAGCCTGAGGTCAGCCATCCTTCGCTTGTGTTTTAGCAGTACCGGAAGAGGAGGGAGGCAGGCCTCGCAGGCCAGGATGGTAGTGGGTGTTACTCGGAAGCAGTTGGTGACCCAGTGGAGAACCTGGTTCCAGAAGATAGAAATCTTGTCCGAGATCCCTTGGGTGGGCTGGAACAGGTCTGCACCAAAGGCGAGGATGGGGAGGATGAAGCCTGAGGCTAGCCTGTGGCAGGCATGAGGTGGCATCCTAGCCCCCACAGGGGAGAGTTGCCTGATGGTTGAGAAGGTGCCTTGCACGAGGGTGAGTCTCCTGAGGAAGTGGGTGGTGGTCTCCAGGGATGGGGTGAACCAGTAGCTGAGCCAGCGAACTACCCTGGAGGGATGAAAAACCATGCTGCTGAGTGCAATGGGAGAGTTGGAGATTTCTGACTGGTCTTTTTCTGTCTGCCAGTGGATGAGCTCTATCTTTGGAATGGAGAAGGACATGCCGATCCTGGCTACCCTGTTAGGAAGTAAAGAAAAAATACGCTGAAGAGCCCTAATGTTCCCCCTATAAGAAGCAGAAGAAACAGTAACTGAAAAATCATCAACATATAAAAAAATAACTGAACGAGGTATTGAAATATGTAAGCAGGAAATACAAATCAAAAACAATAAAGGGGAGACAAGGGAGCCTTGGGGGGCTCCAACTTGAACAGGACAATAAATGCCAGGTGCCCCCTGAAAGAGGAGCTTACACTGGCAATTGGAAAGAAAAGAATGAACCCAAGACACGAGGTACCTAGGCACCCCACGCTTGACCAAAATCTGTGAAAGAGTAAAAGAAGAAATATTGTTGAAGCCACCCTTGATGTCCAGCAAAAGGGTAGAGACCTTAGTACCGGGGCACTGGTGGGAGCGGAGTTCGTAGATGAGGGAGGCAGAGGCGTTGAAGGTGGAAAGGCCTGCAAGTGTGCCGCACTGATTGGAGTTGATGAGGCCAACAGACCTTGCAATGAGGGAGAGGTGGGTGGTTACTATTTGCTCCAGTATCTTCGAGACTATTTTGAGGAGGACAATGATCCAGAAGGAGGCTGGAGATGAGTAGTCAGGTTTACCTAGTTTCGGAAGGACAATTCCATTGGCCCTCTTAAGAGAGGGGGGCTGGTAACCATAGAGGAGGAGGGGTGAGAGGAGGTTGAGGAGGATGTTGGGATTGGACCAGTTCACTTCCTTCCTGATACCGTAAGGGATCTGGTCGGGACCTGGGGCTGAGGAGGAGGAGGATTTCGATAGAGCTCTTGAAATTTCTGCGGGGAGTAGGGGGCAGTCATTGTGTTGTCTTAACCAGCTAGCAGAGGGGGAGGGAGGTTTAGGAGGAAAGAAGTGGTGGAGGAGGGAGGAGTTGAGTTCCATTGGGGTTGAGGTATTGGGCAGAGCAGGGAAGCACTCAGTAGGGTGACCTGAGGCGAGCCTCTTGGCGTCCCAAACAGAGCTGGTCGTGATTCCCACCAGAAAGGTCTTCCAGTGGGTAGTCTTGGCCTTCCTGATAGCCTTGAAGTATGCATTACACCTGATCTTGGACTCAGAGAGGGAGGGAGCAGAGTGGTTCCTGCTGTTGGTGCATGCAGTAGTGTTGTAGGCCTGCTGGAGGTGAGAGAGTTTTGGCATCCACCACAGTTTGGCGTGTACCCAGAGTCGCTTGGAGGGGGTGTGTGATCGGAGGAAGGTGGTTAGCGCTGTGAGGTGGTGGTCAAGCCAGGAATCCATTGCTAGGTCAGTCGGGTTACGGGCTGGAGGGAGGATTGACCATGTCTGGAGTGTCAGCAGAAGGGTCACCCAGTCAGTCTTCCTCCAGTCGAGGGAAGGGGGGTTTTAAGGAGAGGGGATGAAAAGTTAATCGTGATTGCCTAGTGGTCAGAGCCAGTCGCTGGCAGTTCTGTCTTCCAGTCAGCAAAGTATGGGTAGAGGGCATGGTTGGTGAAGGTGAGGTTCAGGACTCCTGGCCTGGTTGAGGCGTCGAAGAGGAACTGGGTGAATACCCCAGGAGTGTTGAGCAGAGAGAAGTGGAGCTCATTGGCCAAGTCAAAGTAGGGAGAGGAGGTGGCATACTCATGATAGGATATGGCGTGGAGGGGGTCTGACTGGGGGTGGTGGAGGTTGAAGTCCCCAACCACCAGTGTGGGGAAAGTGTGGTCCCTGAAAAGGTCTGCAGGCAAGGTGATGCGCGATGCAGATAGCCCTATGGTCGAGTAGGTGTTGTAGAGCCTAAGCTGTGTGAATGAGTCATTAAAAAGTCCAGAGGGGCAAAACACATCCAAGGACATCAAATCAGGTCTATCAAAAAAGCAGGGCAAAACTGAGGCGCCTTGCTGAAAGTCAAAGGAAACATAAATGGTGACCCTAGGGGGCCTGCCAGGGGAAGGAGGAGGTGCAAAGGACTTGTAAAAAGCAAAGCTAGGCAGGTGGTTGTGAAAAACAGGGGGGTCCTGAAAAAGGACTATATGAGGGGGCAGTGGTAGTGATTTGAAGCTATTAAATGACAAAAGAAAAACATCCCAGCTTCCCAGGCAGTTATGTTGGACAAAGGAAAGTTTTTTAAAAGTGGAAGGAGTGTGGAGCCCTAAGGACGGAGTGGTGCTGTTAGGTGTGGCACTCATTGGGCAAGGGAATCAGGTGATGAAGGGGGAACATCATCGGCCCATGAGGGAGGGGGGCTGACATATCTGGATTAGGGTGCCGCGAAGGGGCCAGCAGGGAGAGGGGCATGGGGGGTCCCGAAGAGACTTCCTCCAAAGGGAATTGGGCCTGGAGGGGTACTGGGGGCCCTCTGATAGGAGGCCCACTGCGGGCGGGAGGCAGGCTTGAGGGTCTCCTCCTCAGGAGAAGGTGCAGTGGGGGGGGTCAGTGGTGGCGGGAGAGTTGTGCCAGGCACATCTTCTGCGGTCTCCATCAGCTCCCCAGCAGGGTCTGAAGCGGGGTCAGCGGGGTCGGTCCTGGAAGGCCTGGATGGGCAGGTGGGGTGGGTGGCCGTGTGGGAGTCTTTACAGTTGGGACAGCAGAGGAGATGCGGGACAGCATGCCGGCATAGCCTTTGTGTGGTCCATCTTGGGGCAGGTAGGGTTGGAGCAGTGGTGGGCCGAGCAGAGGTGATTGGCTCAGTAGAGAGGGCAGGTATTGTGGGCTGCCTTGCAGGCCGGGGAAGAGTGACTGAACTTCCAGCACTTCCTGCACTGCATGAAACGGTTGGATGCATGAGCACACTCAACAGTGTGGTACTTGGAAAAAAGAAAGATGTTGGTGCCGATTCTATCAACTTCAGCAGGGGCAACTGAAACAATAATGGAGGTATTCCTCTTCGCAGCCCTTTTCTCTGGGTCATGCAGCAAGTAATGGGCGGTGAAAATGGTCACATCCAAAGCATTGTGGATGGAGGAGAGGAGGGAGGTGCAGAGGTCTGCATTGTCCCCTGGGAGGTATTGGAGGGGGAGACTGTGGATGGCCAGCTGGACCTTGTTGGGGGCAGGACGGAAGGCATGGAAGGGGTTGTTCCCAACCGTGAAGGCCTTGTTGAACATGGTGGCCAGGGCTTCATTGTAGGGGGAGTATGCAGTGGCTGGAGTGAAAAGGTTCTTGGCCAGTAGGGTGAGGGAGCCATGGTCATTCACGGTGGCTGTCAAGCTGAGGGGGAATGGGCAGTTAGCCTCCCGGAGGACAGAGGCAGCTATGTCAGGGGCAGTGGCAGCTCTTCTCTGGGTGTCAGCCTGGGGAAGGGGGTTCTCACGGCGGGCAAAGAAGCAGCACTTGGCCAGAGGCAATGGCGAGGGCCCCTTGGACATGGGGACCTCGGCATTGCACATCGCGACTTGGGCAGCAGAGGTGCTCTTCTTGCCTTTTCTGGATTGCCATCCTTTGGCCGGTTGCATGCCGACAGAGGCGTATGTTGCAGGGGGAGTTTGGCAAGAGTCCTCCTTCTTAAAGTCAGAGTGCTCCTTACCTGGGAGAAAGGTGGAGAGGTCGTACTTGCCCTTGCAGTACTCTTCGTCCTCCCAGGACCTTGGGTATTTAACCGCCCAGGCTTTGGTGTCGCCGTACCACTGTTTAAGCATGGAGTCATAGTTGGGGAGGTCCCAGTCATAGCCACTAGTGGCTGTCAGGGCTGGCGCTGGTGGTGCAGCAGAGGGGGCTTGGCGCTGAGGCTGTGTGGGTCTGCAGCAGTTAGGGACTGGAGGGGGAGGGGGCGGCTGAGACGGGTCGCTGGCTCATGCCATGACCTGGGTGGTGAGGTCTCTGATGGAAGCCTCAAGGGTTGCGATGTGTTGGGGGGACGGGCCTTGAGGGGCAGAGGCTGGTTGGAGTTGGGAAGGGTAGATGTTCACCTCCAGTTCGCTAAGGTAGTCGGCAAGGGTGCCGATGCCTTGGAGGAGCCTACAGTGGAGGGGGATGATGATAGCTTCCCTCGTGGAGAGGTCAAGGAGGTTGTCATCGGAAAGGGAGGGGAAGGTCTCAGGGCCCAAGCTGACCTGGGGGAAGACCTGATTGCAGAGGTTGCGGAGGAGGGGGAGGTTGGGGTCTAGAGGGGCCAGTATGGTGGACCCTGATGGGGCAGAGCCTTCTCCAGTGGTGGGATCAATAGCTGAGGAACGTTCTCCACATGTGTAGAGGTGGGAGCGCTTTGAGGCACAGGAAGAGGACCTGGAGTCTGCCATGGTGGCTGACTTTGGTGAAGTGGGGGGTAGAGTCACTTATAGGTGAAGCCTAAGCGAGAAGCAGAATTTGGTGTGTCGAGATGGTTGCCACCCAAAAGCTTGGAGTTTTGGGGTGGCCGAAAGTGGTAATTTTTTAAGTGTCAGGAAAGTAGAGGGCGCAGAGCCTGCATGTAATTTTCTACAATGTGTACTTTTAGTTGTATCTATTATTTAGTTTCTATTAATTAGATTCTACATAGAGGTTTCAATATACAGGTTGCAATGAAAGATGCTATAATATTCTCCATGCCATTCAACCATCCTTGATGCAGAATACTTGCCCAAGCCAACAGTTGTCCCCCAACTGTCTGATCTCATGACCCTTCAATAAATCTCATTAAATGTCCTTAAACCAACATGGTTGTTAACAAGCTATTGCTGGTCTGTCTCCGGGATGAGGTGTACTAGGCCTAGGATTGTCCCTAGGTCTACTATAGCAAACTTCCATGCATTTCCCCTTTGTTGGACTGTGAAAAGGCCGAGGACATCGGATACGCATCTTGAATTAACCGCATTCAATATCTGGACACATCCAAGCCTGCAAAGCATGTCCTCATGTGTGTAGTCTCTGATTTTGAAGAGCGCCAGGAGCTTTCTGGGGAGATGGCTCTAGAGCACACTATTCATATGCTTGCTACCCATCTGTACCCAAACCTAATTATTGCAACTCACCTGGTTCCTGAAGAGTCAGGTACCAGTAGAGCATGCCCTGTGGATGTCATAAATGTTGATTTCCTGGCATACTAGAATGGGGATTTCAAGTTGCATTAGTAGTTCAACTGAAAGGAATCAAAGTATGGTAAGATCTTCAGGAAGGTGGTGTTCCATGGGCAGGCTATTTTGGCTATATTGAATTAATTCCCAATAGATGCTCTCCAGTGAGATACCCAAGACCCTGCCAAAATCCATCACATTGGAAACATCATTACAATACCCCTTCAGGATGCTTTAATTGGTGACTGGCATGGATACAGAATTTGTTTTATCCAAATATTCCATGACATTGGCAGGGAGATCAGTCCCATGATGTTGAAGGGAATACAGGTTCAAAAGTCTCATTTGGATCACATGCTGGCGACCATAATTGTGCAGGATCTGTCTAGTGGCATCATTTTTATTTGAATAGTGCCACCTGTCCTTGATTTATTCCTTCTGCGCAAGCTCACCAAACTCTATGGAATACATCTGAATGTTGCCAAACTTGTATATGTGACCTTGAAAATTACTTAGTAGATGCATCTTAATGAAGTCAAAAGTGAGATTCTGTAAGGATTAGTTCCATACATTGGTCAATCTGTTCTTCACAATCCTGCTCCCATACCCAATGCTGGTTGGATTTCGCAACACATTAGTTTACCTGTATTCTCTGATGTTGTAGCTCTCTTTGCTGCTCATCAACCTTGGCCCATGTCCTATTCGATGTTTGAAACTCCAAGAAGATATCTTTCATATCATGAAATAGATTCAGATATTGTTCTATATAATCCAAGGTCTCAGGTGTATGGCTTTGATCTTGGGCCATCAAAGTGAAATCAAGTAATGACTTGATGCAGGTAAGTGTACATTTGAATGGTAATACTTGTGTACTCTCAGGCTGCCTCAATGCTATGGTGAGAACTCCCAAAAGACAACGCTCCAGGTTCCTCATCTCCTTTCCTTGCCAATGCATAACCTCTCGGTATGCTTTTTTATGTGCAAAGAATCCTGGGTATGGTGGTAAAGCCTTTTACTCATCATCAAAAGCCTGCAGTCATATGTGTTTCTTGAGGAATACCTGAACCCAGTCCATCATATACTTGAATAGTTCTAAGTAAACTGGATGGTGCAAATCTGTCTTGTGCAGATTGGGTGCTGAAATGCATTGAAGTCTATGAAAACCATTACATCCCATCTTGATACTAAGTGTATTAAATGTAGCATTCATGTCTCCCAACCTAGAGTGTGTTGACCAATGCTCATTTTCTTATTCGAGATGTTTGCATGTCCCATAATCTCACATCCAATATGTCTCCTGTGCATCGGTTCCTAATCCATCAAGAGACACCACACATTTTAGACAAGTGTTAGATTTTACTCTGTGTAGTGCAACATTTTCCACATAGTCCACAACCCACCTGGACAAGATAGGGAAGCACCACCAGACCTTCCTATCCACACAGTCAATTGAGATACCATCAAGCACTGTATCTTGCAAGAGTGATAGTATGAGTTCAAATATACCCTATAGTGTGTCAGAATTGATGTATTTCTGCAAGTTGTTGGCTGAAGAGAACTGTGGAAACTTGGGTGGGATGGGTAATAGTATAAGAAGGAGAACCACCATTGATCTAGGTCTGTTATGCCTAGTCGATAGGAGATTCCCAGTTGTAATATAGACAGGCTATGCTTTCTTGTTACCTAAGAAGTTGGTAAGATGCATCTGATTGGACATTCCAATAATTGGAACCAGAGTTGCACCACATGGAAGTGTATCTTATAAATAGTTAGCCAGTATCCTGATGAAGGTGTTTGCAAAGCAGTGTGTACAGTACTTGGACATCCCACCACCAGTCTGCCATATGTATTTCAGCATATATCCTATGTCCATTCTGGTCATATTCATGCCATAGTACATAGACCAAGTCATCCCTGTATGTTATCTGCTGAAGAAGGTATCTGACACAGTCAAGGATGTTCTAATAGAAGAAATGCTGCATTCTCTTGCCATCATCAACTTCAGCTTTGAACCATTGTTGATAAGCACTGTGGGGTCAAATGATCTGAGATAATTCTCTAGCATGTGGATTGAACTATAGTTGACTGATGCAGAACTACCCAGACCATTGGAAAAGAATTCATTGATTTGAGACTTTGGAACCTTGCTCTGAATGAACCAAGATGCAAGTTTGAAATCATGAGCATTGGCAAATGGAGTCCATAGATCCTGCCACAGAGTACGGTGTTCTTCCTTAAACCTACTCACATCTCCAATCGCTTCCTCGGCACCTGGGTAATACACTGGTCTGCTGGCTGTCACAGAGGTATTGTGGTTGCATCCTTCAACGTCAGACTCGTGCAAGATGTCATCATTCAATGCATCAGTGTTACATCCAGTGAGGTCCAGGTTAGATTCATAGTCTGAATCTGCCCACTCGTTCTCACAATTTACCTCTGGGTCAAGGAATCAGTCTGTTTGTATGTCATTAATAGCACTCTTGGAAGGTGCATGTCATATGGTAGAGGCAAGTACAATGTCCAGATTTTCATGTGCAGTTTGTAGGTGTTTCTTGTATGTGCCTGGCATATATATTTTTGGCGACAAAATGGATATTGGACAGCCATGGTGAAAGTCTAGCTAGTTGATCTTGAGGGTGCTCTATATATTATGAGGTGTAGGAGTACTGTATAGTGTTGATCTTGATGCATGTCAGTAGAATACTGGGTCAAGAGGTTTGCACACAGTGAACTGTAACAAGTATCCAAACAGGCTTAGCACTTGTAACTTGACACCTTGTATCACCCTATCTTATCAGATCACCTCATCCTCTCTATTGTAACACAAGTTACTTCCCCTTCATGGGCCATCACAAAAAATCACTTCATATGATGACACTTGTACAAATTAGAAGCTTATTTCACAAATGTTAGTTACACATCACGGTAGGTTTAACAATGTTGTTCCTGGCTACATTATCAATTGTTCTCATATTATCTTTTTTATTCAGATCTGCCACAAATCCACATATCTACATATCTGTACAGCCACATGCCCTCTGGAGTAATCCAACACCACAGAGAGCAGATACATCCCATCATACAAATAAGCTAAGTTAATGTCTTGGAAAGTATTCAAAATTGGAAGCCTTATTCTGGAGATTAGGGATCACAGTACCATTCACCCAATCATACTTCTGCTTGTGGGTCTGCCCCCTACTGGCACCTGCCTCTGTCTGACCCCTGAAAACATGCCACAGCGGGGACCCATGCATAGTTGAAACCAAGCAGAGACAGAAACCAGTCTAGAGCCTTGTAAAGTGGATAAGCTTACAACTGTGGATGTCTGAGATCAAACCTGCAGGAAAGTAAAAGCACCATTCCAAATTGAATACACAAAACCCAGCCCCTTCAAACTGTCTCAATAGTGCACTCATTGTCTAGTCAAGGTCACCCTAGTCCAGGTGGAGCTCTGTTACAACATTGAAGAGGCACACATGTGGGGAAAAGTACTCATTGTCATAATTGGTCCAGAGATTCCAGAAGTGATGGGGTAATAGCTCAATAGCAGACTGCATTGTATCATGTTGTGGTCTGTCAATAGTCTCAAGAAGTAACCGCATAAGCTGTGTGATATCCTGGAATTAGGTAAAGAGTGCTTGTAGGTCTTCGCATGTATTTGAACTGACATTATTTGTATCCTTAGTCAAAATGGGTCCAAGGTCCTCATGTCCCTGTTGCACCTAAATGCCCCAATGGAACACCCCATGGTGTGAGTTTAGATAGGCATAGTGTTGTGGATTTTGCAGGAGTCAATCCTCAGTATGATTATGCCTTATACTGCCAGAAGCCTTGGAGGCTGAATCTTACAGTACATAGTAATATTGTCTGTAGCCTGCTTCATGATCCTTGCCCCAAACTCCTCACTGTAGGGAGTGGAGGCTAGATTGGCAAATACAACAAGAAGGTGGTGATCGTTGCAATCAAGGACTTCATACAGCTTGCCTGTACCAATGTTGACTTACTAATATGAGGTGCTGAGTGCATCGCATTAGTACAGGGATAGCGCTTGCAGGCCAGCCAGGTGTGGATGGGAATTGTGTATCTTGATATCTATATTAAGGAAGACTTTGATAATATTTTCTAAGAATGTGTTTTTGAGTATTCCACAACATGTACTACATGACTGCTATTGCATACCTTGCTTGCACTGAATAACATGGAACACCTTCTCGCCACTCTCCTTTGCCTCCTCACAGGCTGCCAGGTCCTCCTGGGTCAGGGACATTCCCTTATTAAACCAGCCTTCCATTTTGCTATCAGTCCTTGGCCTGAACCTTAGTTGCTTGCCCTTGGGATGTGAGAGCTTCATCGAGGCAGACTTCCTATCAACATGGGACCTCACTGTAGGATAAAGTGGAGAATCCATTGTTACTGCCTCCTTGCTCCCACGCCTTTGTCTTATGCTGGTGGGTGTTTGGTGGTAGGTGGTATGCATGAGGTTTCCCAGTATGCCATTATTGGTACGATGCCGGAGGAGTTGAGAAAGATGTAGCATGATATGGTGTGTTTAGAATTGTGGAGCACAAGGTGGTCTGTTGAGAATATGGTCAGTTCTTGTATTATGAGTCTCTGCAAAGAGGAGAGACTCCACAAACAGATCTAAACAAATCGGAATGCCAATTCTCACAACCTGAGAAATCTGACAACATGGTCCCAAAGGTATACCAGCCATGAAACCCTATATAGAGAGATGTACACTAGTTTGTAACTTTCTCCCTTGGCTGCCCCTCAGTGGTTGGTCAGAAATAAGGTTCACAGAGCTTATCCCAAAAGGCTGGTGCATGTAGAAATTAGAATAACTTGATGGAATGGTTTGACAGTGGGAGAACGTAGCTGGAGTGGGGAGACCCATAGAAGAGAATATAGAGGTACATAGGAGAAGGTGCGAGGATCAGGGTACAAGTATCAGTGTCGCAAACATGATGCCATGGGACATCATCCTGTTGTGAACATGATATGATGGAATGTTGTGCTGTCATAACCATGATGCCATAGGATGTCATGCAGTCACAATACCACAAGGTATGAGTGATGTAGAAATATGTTGCCAATGCCTTTTGGTATTGCATCAACAGTTTGGTGAAGATGAGAAGTTTGTATAGTTATCTCATGTTGTATATGACACATCAAGTCTAATACACAGTGCTCTGAGGGGGATGTAGGATTACTGACTATCACTTGTCATTGAAGCAAAAGGGTTTCCCACAAAATGGCATTTTTAGAGTTTTCAACATTATGTTCATAATAATCTAAGCATTCACAACTATGATTGGACTCAAGACTTTGGCATGAAAAGGTTAGATGAAATAAGAGTGTTGCTAGGATAGATGGCTTAATAAAATCTAGCCACAAATGGTATTGTTTACTGATACTATTGACACTATGCTATTCTCACATTGCCTAACTACTACTAGAAGTGTCAGAAATTGTCTCCTGGTGTCAAGTCAACACAGGTTGAACACCCAAGAGGCTGAATTCAAGCAATCCAACCTACTCATACATGGATGTTGGTAATGAGATGGACAGGGGTTGTAGCCTAGCTGTTTCTGACCAACTTCAAACCTTGGTCTATCTCATCATTAATCTTAATACCCTAGTAGATAATCAAAATAGCATGAGCTGACTCTAGGTCAGTTAACAATAGATAATACAAGACACGCCCAATCAAATCCTGAAAACACTACATCAGCAAAAAAAAAACCTGCGTCTGATGTATGGGCATCGCGTCCTGATGCACTCCGCATTTCTCATGCGCCCAGTGTGCCTCGTATGTCCCGAGTTCTGTTGCAATCCCCTGTTGCGCCCTATGCGTCATGATGTGTGTTGCAACACAACATTGCGCCTGGTGCATCCTGTGTCGCATAGCAACGCTTTGCGGCATCAGGACACTACCTGACATTGGGTCGACATCCTCACAACCCCTGGACATCTGGATCTCTGTCGCAGCTTCTTCCCCATATCCTGACATCTGGCTACGGCCGCTGCCTCACGGGAGTGCCACTGGGCGTGGCCACACAGGGCCGCCCTTCGTCACGTTCCTTCTGTCTCTCATCGTGACGCCATAACTCCATCCTAACATCGACCACAGATGCGTTCCATCCCCCGATGTCCCCATCCCGGCCATGAACCTTCCCAGCATCCTGACGCGTCGCCGTTGTCGGTTCCTCACTGTGAGGGCACAGGGCGTTGCGGCGATTCGTCGCAATCTCTCTGGTTTCTTCACTACGTCCTAGCGACCTTGGGATCCACGTTGTGCCACGGCATCATCATGACGTCGGGACCCATGATGTTTCACTGCATGGTATCATCAGGGTACCAATCTCAAGGACTGACCAATCCCCTACCGTAATTTTCTACATTGTGTACTTTTAGTTGTATCTATTATTTAGTTTCTATTAATTAGTTTCTACATAGAGGTTTCTATATACAGGTTGCAATGAAAGATGCTATAATATTCTCCATGCCATTCAACTATCCTCGATGCGGAATACTTGCCCAAGCCAACAGTTGTCGCCCGACTATCTGATCTTATGATTCCTCAATAAATCTTGTTAAATGTCCTTAAATCAATATGGCTGTTAACAAGCCATCGCTGGTCTGTCTCTGGGATGAGGTGTGCCAGGCCTAGGATCGTCCCTATGTCTACTATAGTAAACTCTCGTGCATTTTCCCTTAGCTGTACCGTGACAAGGCCGTGAATGTCGGATACGCGTCCCGAGTTAACCACGTTCAATATTTGGATACATGCAAGCCTGCGAACCATGTCCTCGTGCGTGTAGTGTCTGATTTTGAAGAGCGCCAGGAGCTTTCCGGGGAGACGGTGCCGGAGGACACCATACATATGCTCGCCACCTATCTGTACCCAAACCCAATCATTGCGACTCGCCTGGTTCCTGAAGAGTCGGGTCCCAGTGGAGTGTGCCCTATGGATATCATAAATGTCGGTTTCCTAGAATGCTAGAACGGGGATTTCAAGTTGGGTTAGTAGTTCAACCGGTAGGAATCGAAGTATGGCAGGATCTTCAGGAAGGCGGCGCTCGGTGGGCAGGCTATTCCGGCTATATCAAATCAATTCCCGACAGATGCTCTCCGGTGAGATACCCAAGACCTTGCAAAAATCCATCACATCGGAAACATCATCACAACAACCCTTCAGGATCCTACAATTGGTGACTGGCGCGGATACGGAATTCGTTTTATCTAAATGTTCCACGACATCGGCAGGGAGATCAGCCCCGCAACGTTGCATGGAATCCAGGTTCAAAAGTCTCATTCGGATCGCATGCTGGCGACCATAGCTGTGCAGGATCTGTCTTGCGGCATCGTTTTCATTGGAACGGTGCCACCCCTCCTTGATTTGTTCCTTATGCGCGAGCTCGCCAAACTCCGTGGAATACATCTGAATGTTGCCAAACTGGTATATGTGACCCTGAAAATGACTTAGTAGATGCATCTTAATGAAGTTGAAATGAGATTCCGTATGGATTAGTTCCATATGTTGGTCGATCTCTTCTTCACGATCCTGCTCCCATACCCGACGCCGGTTGGATTTCGCAATACATTGGTTTACCTGTGTTCTCTGATGTCGTAGCTCCCTTTGCTGCTTGTCAACCTTTGCCTGTGTCCTCTTCGATATTCGAAACTCCAAGAAGATATCTTTCGTATCATGAAACCGATTGAGATATTGTTCCATATAATCCAAGGTCTCAGGTGTATGGCTTCGATATTAGGCCATCAAAGTGAAATCAAGCAATGACCTGACGCAGGCGAGCGCACGTTTGAATGGTAATACTTGCGTACTCTCAGGCTGCCTCAATGCCACAGCGAAAACTCCCAAAAGACAATGCCCCAGGTTCCTCATCTCCTTTCCTTGCCACTGCGTAACCTCGCGGTATGCTTTTTTGGGTGCAAAGAATCCCGGGTATGGTGGTAAAGCCTTCCGGGCATCGTCAAAAGCCTGCAGTCGTGTGTGTTTCTTGAGGAATCCCTGAACCCAGTCCATCATATGCTTGAATAGTCCCAAATAAACTGTATGGAGCAAATCCGGCTTGTGCAGATCGGGTGCTTAAACCCGTTGAAGCCCATGAAAAACATTCTGTCCCATCTTGATACCAAGTGCGTCAAACGTGGTATTCATGTCTCCCGACCCAGAGTCTGTCGACTGATGGTGATTTTCTTGTTCAAGACGTTCATATGTGGCATAATCTCGCGTCTGATACGTCTCCTGTGCATCGGTTCCTAATGCATCAGGAGGCACCTCACATTTCGGACAGGCGTTAGATTTTACTCCGTGTAGTGCAACGTTTTCCATATGGTCCACAACCCACGCAGACAAGATAGGGAAGCACCGCCGGACCTTTCCGTCCGCACGGTCAATTGAGACACCATCAAGCGCCGCATCTTGCAAGGGCGACAGTATGAGTTCAAATATGCCTTGTAGTGTGTCGGCATTGATTTGTCTCTGCAGGTTGTCTGCTGAAGAGGACTGTGGGAACTTGGGCGGGACAGGCAATAGTGCAAGAAGGAGAACTGCCATTGATCCAGGTCTGTTATGCCTAGTCGATAGGAGATTTCCGGTCGTAATATAGACAGGCCACGCTTTCTTGTCACCCGAGAAGTTGGTAAGATGCGTC